>PNEQ01085399.1:0-15788 GCA_003012365.1 Medauroidea extradentata | reverse complement strand
GTGAGAATTATTTTTATTTTTACCAAGAAATAAAAAATTACACATAACAGTTTCCCTTTCAATAGTCAGGACTAATTATACGGGGATGCCATAGACACGTACAGTTCCTTTGCAGCCAGCGTCATTCCGCGGTTCAGGAGACTTAGGGGGTTATTTTGAGGACATCCTACAGCAATAAAAAAAATGTTGGCACCCGTAGCAACGCCGGTTCTGATTCTGAATTTTTCGGGCGTTATCCTCAGAGAGGTCGAGACAGATCTGGGTGCTTGTTCGCTATTCGACACTTTTGGGCTGCATTAAAAACATTATTTTTTTTATTTATATCACCTGGATTATGGATGAGGGAACGAGTTGAGGCTTGAGAGTTTTATTCTCAATAATGAGGTGGGATTAACAAGGATGTTTGTCATTTCTGAACATTCTAAACAATAGCGAAGCATATTCTATCACCTGAAGACGAATAACATTCCGCAGTTGTCGTACGGTCACGTTACGAGTAGCTATCTGGAGCTAGTACTGCACGGTAAAAAAGTGTGCATTTCACAAACAAATACACTGGAAATTTGTTTCCATACAGGTCTTTTGCAGGACAGTATATCTCATTGTAAAACCGCACATTCCTAGATGATAACAATAAACATGTCCAATCACCACAGTTCTTTAAAGACCTTTCAGACAACCATAATTCCAAAGGAGTAGCATAACATAATTTTTAAAGGGAAAACAAAGCCAATCTTGGCATTCAAATAACCAACATCACGTAACTTAAAATTCAGGAAAGCTCTGTGATTGGTCAGTTTAAACCACTTGCCGATACCAGTGCTCCAGCGGCAGAAATTGTCCCCGTGCCAAACTTTCAGCAGTATTCAGAGAAAAAGGTTTGGTCCAGTCAACCGTATATGTGTTTGTATTTGGCCAAACAACCGCGTAACAGTTAAGGCCTCGCTCTCTAGTTTAGCAGTGGTTTCGAAAATATTTATTCTAACGCATATTAATACATATATCAAAAATTCCTTTGGCAGTTTTAACATTTATATATCAACGTTTGTATGTGAATTTTTCTGTTGCAATAGGCCTACACCAAACTGATATTTAGATTTTTGCCCCCAAAATAGTACACATTTCGCTGTGCAATTAAGCCAAAATGAAGCAAAATAATTTTTGCTGGAAAACGGTACAATATTTTTAAAAACTTTCTGGCAAAATTGTGTATCGTATGACTGTACACTGTCTCAAAATTTTTCAAAGCATTTGGTTAAAAAATATTTTAGTCATTAGCAATTGATTGAAATAAACGGAATATTTAGTTGTCCGACTGATACAGTTATCTCAACAAGAGGATTTAGCACAGACAAGGGCCTTGCCTACCACACGTGTTCGTAAACACGGATTTTTATGAAACTATTACACATATGCTCATTGCGCCGATGTACGAAAAAAAAAACACTTCAAACTATGACTGAAGGGTCGTTTCAAAGCATCGCGTCGTTTAGAAAAATAATTTCGGAGCCACTCAAAATGGCTAAATACAGCTTTTTCAACATGTTATATCTGGAAAAAAATTTACCCAGCACAGTATTCGTATGAAACTACCGTAGAAGCATGCAATGGACATAGCTTAAAATTTTCCACCGATAAAAATATGGGGTCATCACTGAAAGTGTCAGTCAGACGAGTGATCTACGATACCACTGCACGCCGTTTCAGTGTCTTGCGGTAGAGGCGATACCGCGCCAGATGAGCCGGCCAACATCGCCCTTGGCGCCGTGCCTCACTCACACAAACACACGACCAGTAGGTGGGCGCCTTAAATATACATTTTGTTGGAATAACAACAATATTTAATGTTTTTTAGGCAGCAATAATTTTGTTGGGTCAGATACACATGTTGGCCATACCAAACCTTTTTCCCAATGTGATCTTTTCAAACTTGCAGTAGAAGTTACCTTCGCATCGTCGACACAAGAGCGCGACGCCCCAGCCTCCGGCCACAGAGCACCCTGGGAAAGAAAACTAGGGAGAGAGACGTTGACGAGAAGAAAGTAGCGTCGGAAGAGAGGCCTATGTGAGAATGCACGGCAGAGAAAAAGAGACCGAGATGACGATGATGAAGGGATGGGGAAACCAATCAAAACTCGATCAGCAATTTCCTCGCGGGGTCGATCAAAACAAAACGATTCGTTAATTACCCGGGGGGTTGAGAAAGACTGGGTAGGGGCGAGGGGGGACGGCCGACACTATCGATAGTCCTGGTTGTAACGAGGACCCCGCTCGGCAAGGAACTATTGGCCGACGGATATGCTCAGGGACACGCCCCCTATTCCGCCAGAACCACGCCTACCCTCAGGCGAATTTAGCTCCGACATGCGTGCTCCGGCACGGCAGGAATGAAGTCGAGATCCTGATTCTGATGCTGAAATATACGGATTAACTCGAAGAAACATTTAGCCGGGAGCTTCCTGGATCTCCGACCGGTGTCATGCAAGACGTGTCAGTAGAATCGCACAACGAAAATAAGCGGATTTTGTGTGGAAAAGCTCAATGGGACAACAGCGTATGTTGCACAGTAGTAGAAGTAACACCATTTAGTTAGTGCTTTAAAATGGCAGCGATGTTCGCAGACAGACTTCAGGGATTTGATCTAGCAAGTTTGTAGCCACGGAGCTTAAGAGGGTGTTACACAGCTGCAAATATTTCCATATGCTTATCACCTCGCGCGGGTATCTAACACTGTACGTTAGATTGACATTATGGGGAGCCAAATATATATATATATATATATATATATATATATATATATATATATGTGTGTGTGTGTGTGTGTGTGTGTGTGTGTGGATTTCATGGAAAGGACTGAAGATTTTGAGGAAGGGGAAGAAAGGAATTTTTTTAGCTCAAGCATATTGTTACAAAACACCAAGCGAATGCATACATACCATACATGGGAAAAAATTATTTCTATAAATTTTCGGCTACGAACAGAGGTGATAGGTAACTTAGTATTCAATTTTTTATACATCTGTTATTTTGTTTTCTGCGAGTAGTCAAACTTGCTCAAATATGACCCCCTATTTATTACTAAAGTTTACATGATAATTAGAACGTTAACAACATTTTGAAATTAGGCATTCTTTTGATTTAATAATGCCTAAATCTCATTATTATTCAAAACATTTTTTTTTACCTTTGTTTACTTTCGGAAGCCCCTCTGAAACAATTCGAAATTACCCATCTCCTTCATCACTCTCTTAAAAAATTTAAAATAAGTACTTCTAAATTAATTAATTAATTTTAGAGATTGCTCTTTAAAATAAAAAATTACATCTATTTTTTAAATTCCATAAGGAATAATGTCATAAGAAATATCGCTGAGTGAAGCGAGACCCGTCAGCAGTCCTTCGTCCTTGCCACGTGGGCCAAAATGACGTCACCCGCTTGTCTTGTGCGTTTGAGGCACAGTAGTCTGTGAGGCAAACAGACACCTCTGGCACAATTGGCGGTTGTTGTTGGTGTGATGCTGTTTTTGTTGTTTTTAATGGTTGGTGTAAGAGGCGTGAGCTGGCATAGTGTATAGGTATCACACAGTTAGGCCTATAGGTCAGAGGTGGCCAATCTTTTCGGAGTTATGGCCAAAAATTTTAACTAATCATGTTACGGACCACGATTAATAACTTCCATAATGACTACTTATCATTAGCTCATCATTTACGTAGTTTCTTACAATATTATAAAAAAGAGTATATCATAAAACATCTAACTGTAGTGTATTCTCAGTTAATTATCCTCTCGAAGTTCGAACAATATCTCCACAATACTTAGAAATGGAGTATTGTAAATTATTAAATTATTACTCAACTATTTTTTATTTACGGTGTAAATAACTTTCAAACATAGTGCAAACGCTTCAGCTTTTGGCGGGACATTCAAAATGCAGTGGCGGGCCAATGTTGGACCCAAGGTTGGCCGTACCTGTTATACGTTATAATTTTAGTTGGTAATATATTTCGTACTCGAATTTCAGGGTTATGCTTTGTGTTTGAGGAAATTAGAAATTTAGTAAGGTTTAGTAATTTGATTGGTCTGTTTGTCACCTAAAATACGGCACATGGCCCATATTGTGTAAGTAGGGATAGGAAGTTTTTGCGAAAAGAATTTTGAACTTCTTAGATTCAATGCCTTACGTATACACATGCAACTCTACTACGTCGGTATTGGCTGTGAGTAATCGCGTAGAGACGTCATTTTTTTGACTGTGCCAATCAGCACAAGGTTAACTACGCCATCACAAGTCTGCGATGTGCAGATACTTAGAAACTCAAGACGTTGAGAGTTAAGAACATCCAATCATTGACCACGAAGCAGATCTGCAGGGCGTGCACGTAAGAAATTGCAACAAAGTGGGGCAAAAATATTTTTGCGAAAAATTCCGGTCCCTATGTGTAAGAGATTCAAAACTTCCCATACCGTTTAGGAAGTTTTTCACTGTTTAACTTATATGCATTACACTGCGAGAAGTATTTACTATTTATAGACGTATCTAATAAGATAGCCACAACTTCCATGTTACACACCAAGAATCTTATTTTCCGCCAAAGACGCCATAAATAGTTTAATCTATCGCTACAATCGCCCATACCAACTACAGAACAAGCGATTGAGTACAATTTCCATTTTTTAGTCATGAATTATTTTGGTTATTTACCATAGTGAAATTCTCCGTGGTGAATAGCGTACAAAAGCTGCAGAACAACACTTACCGTATTTAATCTGCATAGGCACGTCGGGATCATATATCTATACAAAACTACTGGCAGTTCAACAAAGGATGATGGAGATTGAAGAGAGAATTTTCAGGATTTCCATGATCACAACGTAAATTTGGTTTTTACATTTAACTTTTCAACATTCCGAAATAAAATTAGTTGTTATAAATGCATTATTATTTTAATTCGTTATTATTTTGCTGTAACATTTATTTCTTGTTGCATATGTTGTCCGAGTGTGGTGTAAAACTTCGGCAATTTTCAAGTAAGAGCCCGTGTCACTTATTTTGATTACTTTTCCTTAATTCCTTCCTAATTACGAATTTAACAAGATTTAATTGAACGTACATATTTCAATAGGGTCGTAGCTAATTACTTTAGCTTTCATTACTTGCACTGTAGTCTAAAAGTTAAAGTGTAACAATGAAATAATTAAGCTAATTCAAATTTTAAGATAAAAATTCTATCTCACCAAATAATAAACACTAAATAATTCCCAGCACAGATTTCATCCTGTAATACGTACCTAATAGTAAAATTTAATGTTTCTATAAGGAAACATTGCCGGTTATTCGTTATATCCTTAATTTACTAAACGAAAACTATTATTGTTAACATAAGAGGTGACGCAGACTCTCAAGGACTCGTTTTCCCTCTTCCAGTAACGAGGACCTGGCATAACCTCAAAAATCCTAGGCGCTTAAAATGTGTCACAAAAGGGCAACTCCTGACAATTCTAACCTCCATGGATGGACACATCTCTGTGCCGAGCGAGCCAGTCACGCCGCTATGAAGGTCACGGTGTGCCCAGGGGCTCTTCCAGTGCAAGGACGAACATCAAGGTCATATTACACCCCGACTATCCTGCACACATTCTTCTCTGAGATTGCCGCAACGGCAACGCGTTGGATTCGCATTCGGGAGGATCCGGATCCGATCATAGGCTCCTGTCGTCCTCATTTCGGTTTTGTTTGCCTCGCTTACACATAAAGTTTTAAATCTGACGCTGCAAAAGTAAATAACACAAATAAAATAATAGGGTCGTCACTTGAAGCACCGACTAAATAGTAATACAGACGTGAAATGACGTGGCGAATCGTTTGATACGGGCGAACTTCGCCGGTTATTGGCTTCCCGAGATTGTTGATTCCAGCCCCGTGTATGTTTGGCTCCTGCATGTTACTGCAGATTTCCTATTGACCCGGTTACCGGCTAGCAGGGTAGCCACCTAACGGTGATTGGCAGTAGGCGTTTCTGCTATGTTGCTGGCCAGGGAAGCCATTTTGCTGGCGTGTGTGACTGGATTCGCCGCCCTACCGGCTATTTCACTTCTGTAGTCCTAAATGTTCTGTGCTGGAAATACTATCTACGAAAACACTGCACGCTAGTTTAGGTCTTCGCGCCTAGAGGCGATGACCTGTTTGACGGACGTGTTACATCCGACTTATCGTATTCCCGTTAACGTGCCTAATTACGCAAATAAAGCTAAGGTTCAAATAACCCTTAAGCTTATCATTAGATCCACGACTTTATGGCGAAAAGATTTTTGCGACATTGACTTTCAATGCGACACGTGCACATTTGTAAATATGTTATATCGTCTGTGATTGGATGATTTTACCCTCACTTAACTGGGCAAACTGCAGACGTAAGGAGTCACAGTAATCTTATTCTGATTGGTGCAGCCAAATGAGAAACGTGTCTGAATTAAGACACGCTGCCAATAACCATGAAGCACATAAGACATTGGAACAAAGTGGGGCAACATTCTTTTCGCGACAAAATCGTGGCCCTGCTCATCATACACGCTGTTTGTTTCTGTATGCCAAGGTAGTGTGAGCTAGACTCCACCTTGCAACGCGTCGACGACGAGGACCGCCGAACAGGAACGCAAATGGGCGGGTCGACTAACACCGGCTATGTATAACATGACGCGCGCGACTGCAAACACAATAACAGCAGCCGGCGGCGTCCCGCACCATTTGCATAGCAGTTTGGGTCAGCCGGCATTTTTAATGATCTCCAAATTAATATTCACGAGGCGGGGCGGCCATGCATAAACATATAGCTATTGACATTGTATGCAACGAGCAATGTCCGGGGTGGGGCAGGGGGGGGCGGTTATGAAGAGTCAAGAGGAAGAGAAAGCCGCGTTTCGTGACTCAGCCGTGGAGGCGACATCCTGACAACTGTCGTAGGGCTGACTTCAGTAAGGTTAATCCAACTACTGCTCGACAAACCTAAGTGTGTTCTCGGAAAATATATGAACTTCAGCCGTCCCCCTCTCTAACATACCTCGCCATCCTACACTCCTTCGACCAGCTACATTCTCCCAGCCAATAGCGAGCAAGTAGCATGGCCGTCGCGACATGCAATGCGTACCCGTGGTGCACACAAGGGGGGGGGGGATCATTGCGCAAGTTTCGCATTTAGAATTTTTGGGGTGCATAATTTTTTTCAAGTATAAAATGTTTCATCATAAACGAATAATGTTTTCGTGATTGTACAAGTGCTATCTTGGTAATACCTACATAGTAGACTAGTAAAAACCAGAGCAGTTGTATTTGTTTACGATTGTTTTTACAAAATGGTAGCGTAAATATATCGCCAGTACTAAATTGTAACACGTAGTACATTTGATTTGGGTGGGGGGTGGAGGGGGAATTTGCGCATTGGGTCTTAGGGGGGATGGACACCCCTGCTGCGTACAGTCTCGTCAGCTGAAAAGTGACAACCAGTGTGTAGTTAGTTGTTGTCCTGGTCGTGTCGTTTTGCACCGCACATACAGGATGAGTCGGGAGGGGAGGTACATGTTTTGAAGGGTGATAGCACTGGTGATTCTGAACAAAATGTTTCTGATAAACATACGCCCATTTCTTAACCGTTTCAGAGAAACCGAATGAAAACAACAAGGAATGGGAAATGTACAGGTGACGGTAAATCACGATACTGTTACCGTATGTTTTATTTAATTGTGTACATTTCCTCACAAAACATGTTCAAACACTCCACCACCAACTTAGTGCATTTTTCTCCCGTCGGAGAAACCGTAGACAAACATCATGTGAGCATACTCTAATGAGCTCAGATCAGCAACACAGCAACTGTCTATCAGAGCAGCAAAATGCATTGAAGCTGGTGGTGGAGTGTTTGAACATGTTTTGTGAGGAAATGTGCACAATTAAACAAAACATACGATAGCAGTATCGTGATTTACCGTCACCTGAACATTTCCCGTTCCTTGTTGTTTTCTTTCGGTTTCTCTGAAACTGTTAAGAAATGGGCATATGTTTATTAGAAACATTTTGTTCAGAATCACCATTACTATAACCCCTCAAAGCATGTACCTTTCCTCCCGACTCAACCTGTATACTAAGTAGCCTATATCACTGCTCAGGCCTATTAGACCTACTACAGATGGTCGCTTACAATATGAATGGAGTGTACAGGGAGGGCCCCAAAATACTCCCCTCCACTACCTTCACACGGCGACCTGGAAACACTAGCGCTCTAACTTCCCCTACCCGGGGGTTCGCATAGGTTTGTAAAGCAGTACAGGCTAGAAAGACCAATGTTGAATGTTTGGCACAGGGAAAATTGATTCATTTTCACTTTAGAATTAAGTTGAATGTCTTCCGTCATTTGCAGGAAATTTATTTTTACTACAGTTTCGTGTTTTTCTGGTCTCTTTGCGACAGCAACGAAACTAGCGGCAGAAATTTTCCCTATGCCAAAATCCTCCATATGAAAACACGTTTTCTTTCCAACCTGCAGTAGAATTAACCTTACTTTCGGTCAGTAGGGCATTAAGGCCACGCCCCTCTGTTTCTATATTTTTTAGCGATATTAATTTTTTACGTGGTAACGAGGACATATATACGGTACATCGCGAAAATGTTTTGTGCCAACATACCCTTGAAAACACTGTAGTTTCTTGTGACATATATGACTGGGTGGCGTACGTATGATACAACGTAGTTGTCTGCAGTCTAATAACAGGTATCAAATATTACAATAGCGGGAATCTTAATGGCTCAGTCAAATAGGGTAACAGCTTCACGTACAAGCAAAAGCCAGTAATCTTTTCATAAGCGTAACTCTAACCATAATCTTCAACTATAGGTTGTTCGCGACAAAGTGAGCACCTTGTCTAGAGTACTGATTAAAAAATATTACTTATTGTGTTCTTAAGAGGGCGTGGTACAGAATTCAACGCTAAAAGCATTAATCTATAACTATAGTTTTCTCAAAGCCAATTTGCGAAAGTTAAACAATAGCAATCCTCGACAATAGTTTTAGCCAACGTTTTAAACAAAATTGTTTCCAGTGTTACGAACTTCTGAGGCACTTAGAGGAAAAACGTAAAGGATAATTTTCAAGCATGATAAGAAATACTTGGGGAAAGAACAAATAATAATTATAATAAATTGATTGAGTATCTTTCCCACGCCACAAACAAATATGTCAACAGGTCTCACTAGGAGAACGTCCGTTTTTCAACCTGTTATATGTGAAAAACTACTGACGGGATTCATGTGAAACTACTCAAGAAGCACTCTCTAGATTTAACTTAAAACTTTCCACCAATAAAAACATGGGGTCACCACTGAAAGTGTCAGTCAGGCGAGTGATTTAAGATATCACTGCACGCCGTTTCAGTCTTGCAGTAGAGGTGATACCGCAGCAGATGAGTCGGTCAACATCGCCCTTGGCGCCGTGCCTTCATGCACACAAACACACGACCTGTAGGCGGTTCCTTCTAAGTCTGCACTATCTGTTTTCATACGAGAAGAGCAAACACTTCAGTCGACAGGTGTAGTCAACTTGCAAGTCATCTTCTGTATTGCAAACAATATCTTGAAGACCTTAATAAAAAAAAACGTCGCACATCTCTCTTCCACCAGAGCGTTCTATTCCGAACATAATAGTTAATTTCTTAAGACATACGTTTCTTGCTGCAGGTATTGCAATTAAGTTACTTCAACTGTATATCATTTCAGCCAACTGTCACAATATATCTACTTTTTGATTATCACAACTAACTTAGTATTAATTCGCCGACATGGATGATTCGTAATGTAAAGAAAGCACAATAGTTTACGAATTAGTTACCTATGCACAAGTTAATACAGACATGATATAGGCATTTCTTTAAACAAATATTGTACTAGTACACTGAAAAAAGAGTATAGTTGTAGGAACCAAACTTGTGTTAAAATAGGGACAACAAAACAGTTTGGTTGTTGGTACTACTCTAGACAGTTCCTTCAACAATCTGTTTTGTAGAAGAAACAAAGAGCCTTGTTGCTTTTACAAACTAGATGGTAATGTCTACAAAACAGATTGTTGAAGGAACTGTCCAGAGTAGTACCAACAACCAAACTGATTTGCTGTCCCTATTTTAACAGAAGTATGGTTCCTACAACTATACTCTTCTTTCAGAGTATGTTTATTCATCTCGAGAAAATTTATGACGGCGTAAAGTAGCATATTTGATAGCATTACAAGATATAATGACAAGAAGGTGTATTGGAGCAAAATCCTTTATAAACGCGTTTGTTAACGTAGTTTTCATAGTCTACTATTTAAGTATTCAGCTAGGCTTTATATTTGGCAGCAGTTTATAAGCTGATTTAAATGCGAACGAACTTTCTAGCGGGCTTTTAACATGTAGCTGCGACTGTTGTTTATAGAAGGAAAATGTTAACCCGCGTTGGTGTACATAGGCACGGCGTATTTGCAACTCTACTTTTGGAATGATTGACTGGAATATTTAACTTTACCACTAAGCACACAGCGTAGAATATTTGTTAGCTACGAATGCACTTACGAAGTTTGTAGAACCGTAAGAGTTAAAATAATACGGGGACATGGAGTGCACATACATCTCCGTTTTAATCAGGGCCGGGTTTATGCAACTGGGCACCCTAGACCCGTGAGTCTCAGCGTCCTTGTAGGCTCTGTTTTCCATCCTTCATTAGCTACTTGCGTCCTTGCCTATTTTCAACAACACACATTATTAAAAATTACTCCGGTCTGTCCTCTCGCTATGTCTAGTAACAATAATAGTAATGGCACGAAAGTTATTTGGCTCAACTATGCGGCCGTTAATTGAAAATTACTGTTAACCATAGAACATACTAATGGAGAGAGCCTTAGTTAACAACGTGAAAATTGAAACCATTAACACGTTTACTGGTCGCCATATTGGCACATTCAAAAACAGTGATGGAAAATTCTTCACATGTTCTCTTCGCTAAACTGCGCCTAGAAAAGTTGCGCCCTAGGCCCGGGCCAAGTGGTAAATCCGGCCATGGTTATAAGGTAATATGAAAACAAGGTGACGACTTTCACTTAGAAGCGTTGAGACATCCGAATTCTCGTGCCTGAGTCGCCCTTATTGCCATCCTCACTGTCCTTTCCCCGCGTCCCTAGTCTCGAGCGCTCAGAGTACCATAAGTTAGTTGATGTCACTTGCAAAAATTTTACACTCGCCGTTTGAAGGTCCAGGTACGAAGAGTTCCCTGTTCGAACCGCACATGATCTTAACTATGCTATACGAAGGCTGTTGGAGGTCGCAGTGGCGGAATGGTCAGATCATTCGCCTCCCACCAGACGATCCGGGTTCGATTCCCGGCGGAGTCAGTCCCCGGATTTCCGCATGTGGGAATCGTGCGGGACGATGCCGCTGGTCGGCGGGTTTCCTCGGGATCTCCCGTTTCCCCGCCCTTTCATTCCAGCATATTCTAACGGAATCTGAAATAGCATAACCTAACCTGACAAAACATAAACCGTAATACAACCTAACGAACCTCAGGGCTGCCCTTCATAGAGGCAACAATACTGTCAACCGTTCAAATACGCCACTGGCTGAAAGATCCTGAAGGACTGTCCTTCCAAGGGGGAACAATTCAGCACCCATTTCACCAGGCTAAGAATGGAAGGCGACTGGAGGCGTATGTACTATGAAATAAGGAACGAGTGGAAATAAAGCGATGATCCGAAGGAGGAACTGTAGCGACGCCACGCGGGCTGGTGGACAGGAGGAGTGCGGGGAGAAGGGAATGAGTGCTGACCTCTGTAAGGGGGCGAGGAGGAGGACGAGCACTGGAAGAAGAAGGCAGCCCGGGCAGTAACACTGAATTATCGCCCGCTGGCCGACATGTGAAACTCGGATAAATGATTGGCTCATAACTTCTTATTACGGGCCAATAAAGAACTCGGCTGCATTAACGACGCCACGAAAAAGCCCGAGCGCATCAATCACGGGGCGCTGAATCAATATTCAGCGTCGGGGAGCCGAGTGGACGCCTGTAAGGAAGTATGGTGTGGAGGGGGGAACTGGTTCCCGCGACGGGAGTGCGTGTCTTGTCGACCGTCCCCCGTCTCCAGGGAGCGGGCGACATCTTCAGCACGAAGGTCCTCGATGGTCAACTCCCACGAGGGCGGTTCCTGTGGTATCGCAGATCTAGTAAGCCTTAGCATCTTTGAGGCCAGTATATGGTGGGCATGGATGTGAGAGGGTTTTACGGCCCTTTTGATAACGAGGTCTTAGGGGTGAAATGAGGTGAAGGGACAGCACAACACCCATGCGCGAGACAGGATTCAAACTCAGAACCTCACGTACCGTAGACCGGCGCCTGAACGTCTACGCTACAGAGGCCGGAAGGTGGGCATGGAGCGACAGTGGGATGGAAGGTCGGAGGAAACGGAAGTGTCCCAAGAGAACCCACCGGGCGATGGCAGCGCCCTTAAATCTTCCAAAACACAAGAATCAAACACCATTAATCGTGAATCAATCCCGGATCCCCGCTGTAGGAAGCGAACGGCCTGCGTCTGGGCATGTGTAAATTCGGTTTAAAGGGGAAAGACTCAGCGAGGGCGGTTACGCTCAGAAACATGATAAAAATTCACTCTCTCTCTTTAGGGCTCAAGCTATAATTCAAACAACTGTAAGCCAGTATCTCTTTCACAATTGGCATATGACTATAGACGGTGAAATTTCGTGAATTAAATGACCATGTTAGAATCAAATATCCTATGCATATTCAAGCCCTGTCTATTCGTTCATTGTCTGCTGTTCCACTGAGCAGCAGCTAGTGGACAAATTGTCGGGACTTGAGTACGCATAGGATAATTGATTCTAACACGCAGGTAATTGAATTCGCGAAATCTCACAATTTCTACACATGAGAAATTATACATCTCCTGGAGAGCGCTAGCCGACAATAAAGACGCAACTAAAATCAGAACAAATCATGTATCACTTGTCAGAGAGCACCCAATGAACAATATGTTGTCTGATCTAGTACACATTAATTCTCCGAGACTTTGGTATAGTCCAGCGAACCCGCGAATTTTTCCGCGCATTAGCATTCCCCCTTTGACCACTGCGTCATCCTGGAAAACAAACATTAGTATTAAAGCATAGCTAGGGCCATGAACGTTTCGCGAAAATAATTTTGCCGCAGTTTGTTTCAATGCATTACGTTCACTACTGGAGTTCTTCTTTATAGTCATGATTGGTTGCTTTATCTGTCATGTGTCTTTAGGTTCTACCCGCAAATCATAAACGTGTGGTGTTACAGTTACAGTTTTGTGACTGGTGCAGTCAAATGAGATACGTCACTTCAGAAAGGCACACTGCCTATAACAATTAAGCATAGCTGCAGATGTGCTCGTAAGGTACTGAAACAAACAGGGGCAAAATTATTTTCACGAAAAGTTCTTGGCCTTAAGAGTGCGTGGTAGATAAATAAACGCTGAAGACAACATTTGATTTTCATGCTTTTTTTAAAGCCATTATGGATAAAACACTCAATGACAATCCTAGATAATGGTATTTACCAACTTTATGAGTAAATATTTATCCATAATTACTAATTCGTTACGCGTGATCTCTTGCGCCGCAGTTAAATGCACAAGGTTCCGGCGTCAGAGAATGTGCCTCAGAAGTTCGTAACACTGGAAACAATTTTGTTTAAAACGTTGGCTAATACTATTGTCTAGGATTGCTATTGTTTATTTTTCGCAAATTGGCTTCAAGAAACCTGCAGTTATAGATTAAAGCTTTTAGTGTTGAGTTATGTACCACGCCCTCTTAAACATAGCTTCCGAGGAAATTTTAAGGTCATGGTTTTATATCTGCAGCACTCAGAACTAATTGACACAAAAAGTAAAGGGAATCCCTCGCCCTCTAGCATGACAACAGATATAGGAAGCAGTGCTGATGCAGGCCGATTTTTAAGTTATGCTCTTCAAACGCCTTCAGCACTAAACAGAATTGACGTCCCCCTTCGTCCCGTTCCATCTAACGTTTCCTACCTCTGTCTCCCTCTTTCACTTTCTTATTTTACTATCTCTCTCTCTCTCTCTCTCTCTCTCTCTCTCTCTCTCTGTTTTACACAATCACTAGCACATACATGCACACAAAGGACGAGCAACAGGCTGTCATTCTCTGAGCCAATCATCAGTGTGAAACAGTCGACGGAAATTTATACCAGCCTTAATCGTTACTGTTGACGGCTATTTAATCTCCCGGCTCATATAAACACGCCGTAAACGCATATTCCCCGGGTCGGCTCCTCAAAGAAAGTGCGTGTAAACAAGGAATGACCCCCGCCAGCAATTCCTCGGCGACCGGACGCCGTCAGGAACTCTCGCCGTGCAATCGTTCACCACTCCCTACTAATAACATCCCCGGGGACTTCTCGGAAATGACGAGACCTTCATCAACCCCAGTTGAAGCCATGTTTGCCCGGCGACCAGTCGCGCGTACTTTTATGGCGTGACTTATGATCTGACATAGGCGTAAGCCCGCTCTGGCGAAATGCTAACTCTCTCTGATCAGCGACATGCCTGACCCTGGCTGTCAGTCAGCTGCAGAAAAATACGAGCCAGTCTAGTGACTTTGGAATCAGGATCCTCAGGGAAGTTTATTTCACTGTAATTAACACCCTTAATAGCTGGCGACGTAAACAGTAATGGATTGTTAACGAACACTGTTATAGCCGATTCGGAATAAAGTGAGTACTCACGAAAGCCTTACTAAATTTCTATGTTCAGACAATCCGTATCTTTCCACACGAGACGGCTAACTACGGGAAATGTCTAACATCTCTGGCTATTTCACTTGATATTTGCGCGTGTAATATAAATTACTACAGTAAAATGCAAGTATTTAGACTTTTGTCTATTTTATTTCAGTATTGTTTTATTAAATTACGAAACTACAGGGAACTATATTCGACAATCCGCTGCCAACCTTACATGCAGTAGTGGAACTATGTTTAATGTGGAATTCCATGCAGAACTGCTAGTGATATTTTTCAAAGGTTAACATTTTAGTGCTCACTTTATCCCGAACGACCTTTATATACGTGGCTTCTTTCTTAAGGCTCGGAATCAGACAACATATTGAATTAATTTGTTTTTCGCTCTTATGAAATTCTGAGGAAAAAAAAATACAATTTACCTTGCGCTAGAATAAAAGCACCGCAGTTGAATTTTTAACGTATTTTTAAGCCGTAATCAGTCGAGAAAATTAAGAATACAAAAAAATTGCTCGACTGATAACGGCTTAAATATACGTTAAAAGCGCAACTGCGGTGCTTTCATTGTAGTGCAAGGTAAACATAATTGATATTATAGTAACACATTTCACATTTTTCTTCTCAGAATTTCATAAGAGCGAAAAATTAAATAATTCAATATGCCGTCTGATGCGACCCTTAAGGCTTCTGCCTACCTCGGAGCGTGGCGGGAGCAAGGATAGGGTTTTACATGTTAAACTAAATTCCGTGTAGCTCTGTCACCCTTCGAGATATCGCTTTCGGATGAAAACCATTTTCTGCATTGAGAAGAGGAGAATACTGCGACGTAAACGAAAATATGAAAAGAATTTTATGAATACAGGGTTTCGAGTGTTTAATCGGCATGAAAACACTTATTTGCTCATAGTTTCAAGGGTATTGATATAACTTGCTAAAAGATTCCGTAGCAGTGTGGGCCGTATCGTACTGAACA
>PNEQ01085398.1:0-38993 GCA_003012365.1 Medauroidea extradentata | reverse complement strand
GAGTAATTGTGTGCATAACTAATTGTGTTGTGAGAGTTCTAGTTGATTACTGTTTTGTGTATTTCGTAGCTTTGTGAGCTATTAAATCCAGTACTTAATTTAACTCTTTTATTTGTAATTATAGACCTCTATCCCAAAGAACTCATGGGAATTGCCCACATATAAAGTTTGTGCTCTCAAACTTGTAACAATATGTTTAGAAGATATTCGATAACGTTGAGTGGAAGTTTTTTGAGTGTTTCGTATTTTATATTATCCGATCCACCCGATTTGTTGTTTGGTCTTGTTTTGATTACTTTCATGATTTCGGCAAGGGTGATTGGCTCTACTTGTGTCCGTTCTTTTAGTTGTAAGAAATTGTTCATATTATTTGTCACTTTTTCTGTAAAATTTCTGTTTAAAATGTCCGCGTTTGGTGAGAATTGAGTTACTAGAATGTCGACAATCGTGTTTGCTTTTTCCTCACCAGTGTAAACTATTCCCTGTTGTGTTTCTATCGCGGGGGGTGAAAGATTTTATTTTTTCCTTGAAGTGTTTTAGTTAAGCGCCACATCTCTCTAGGGTTTTGCGTCGCTTCTAAAGTGGCGTTGTTCCATTTGTTTATTTTAATGTAGTCTAATTGCTGTTTGAACTGTCTCGTAAGTCGGTTATATTCGTTTTTAGCCCGCGGGTCTCTAGTTCTCTGGTATCTGTTTCGTGCTTGTCGCTTTTGTACAATTAAAAAATCGATTTCCGGGAAATTTGCCTTGTGTATTAACGTTTATTAAGAAATTCGGTGTTCTGTGATAGAGTTTCAGTTAGTGTATCTGTTAATAATTTAACTTCGAAATTTAGGTCTTCACTGTCGTTTATTACTGGTATTTTTGTTAGTTTTTGTGTTAAGTCTGATCTAAAATAAATTTTCCCAGTTTGTTTGAGGGATTTTAGTTTGGAACAAGTTATTGTTTCTGTGCGTATTTAAAGTAACTTTAATTAAAACCGGAAAGTGGTCTGAATCTAATTCATCTAAAGTCTCTGACTCGATTCTCGCGTTTGGGATGTTCGCTAAGGCAATGTCAAAAATGTCTGGCTGTCCGCCGTTTGTTGGGTAATGCGTAGGGGTTTCTGGTGAGAAGATAGTATAGTTATTTCTGTTAGCATGTTCACTAAGAATTCTGCCGCGTCTGTTTGTTGTTCTACAATTCCATTCCGTATTTTACTGTTTAAGTCTCCTGTAATTAAAAAGTGTTGCTCTTCACCGATTACTTTGTTAAGGTCGTGTATTGTTAATTGCGAGTTTGGTTTCCCGTAAACCGAGGCCATATGGATGTGCGTGTTTCTGTGTTTTAATTTAATTTCTGTGGATTCAAGATATTGTAGATTATTTATATTTATTGGGTGATGTTGTATATTATTCTTAATTAAAAAGGCCGTGCCTCCTCCGTGTCCATTGCTGTCTGTTCGGTAAATAGTGTAGCCGAATACTGTTAATCTGGTTTGTGGTTTCAGAAAGATTTCAGTGATGAAGGCAATATCAATCCCGTATATACGTAGTACTTGTTCTAGTTCGTACAGTTGATTTTTAACACCGCAGGCATTCCAATTTAGTATGGATAGTGTTGGTGCGGCGTCTGTTGTTTGCGCCATTATTGTGGGAGGGGGAATTCCACGAGTGCTTGCATGAATAGTACTTGTTTTTCAAATGTGCTTGTGGCCCTCCTGATGGGAGCGAAATACCGCCTGAAGTAGTGTATGATTTGGTGGAATTGTATGTCACGAAGTATTTCAACAAATTCGCGGATGTCGCTTAGTGTGTGTGCGTCGAGCCCCGTAGTTGTTTGGGACTTCGAAGGTGTTTCAAGTAAGGGCGGACGTCTGTTGCTGTGCAGTGCAGTCATGCTGTTGACGTCCGGCCTCGTCACCCAAGGCTCAGGTCCCGAAGCCGAGCCCACTGCCGGTTGCTTTGGCTCGCATTTGCCGCCCGCGGCCTGACTGCTTGCAGCCTGACCACTGTCAGCTTCTGCCTGCCTCTGCTGCCTCAGGGGTACGGTCCGGAGCTGAACCATGGGCCCCCGTGATGTTTCTGTGCGCTGTGCCCTTGGCAGTTCTGGGAACTGCTCACTGGAGTTTGTCTGTGGTGGTGTAATTTGTTGTAGTGGTGACTGCAGGCTGCGGGTCTGTGTTTGTTTTTTGCGGCTCTCAACGATGGCCTGGAATTTCTTGCAGCTTTTGTCCGCAGCGTGGTGACCCTCCTCCCCGCAATTCAGGCACTTCAGGGGCTCGGTGTCACGGTCCATAGTGCACTGATCAAATCTGTGCGGGCCTGCACATTTGATGCAGCGAGGTGTCAGGTGACAGTGTTTTTGTGTGTGTCCCCACTTGCCGCAGGTACGACAGTGCGGGACATCTTCTGGTCGCGGTTTGTAGGGCTCTATATGTACCTCTGTATAGTACAGGGCTTTAACCTTGAGGAAATCTTTCCCTGGTTGTTGTTGTAGAGTCACTGACCAAGTGTCAGTAGACTCGTATTGTAATTCCTCAAGGGTGCTGTGTCGTGAGCGCCGAGTAAAGTTGCGGAGGTCGATAATGTTGAAACCCGCGCGGGTGATATCCTCGCGGAGTGTTTCAATATCTACCGCCTTGGGCGGCAGATTCTTGATGACAAACCGCTGGGGCTTATCATCGGCGTGGGCGTGAGTCTAGTGTTGTACACCCTGTTGTGAGAGGAGTTTGCGGGTCCTCTCGTAGTCTTCCCTGTTTGTGGTTGTCAGTCTCAGCTCCCTCCGTCGTGTGTACGTATTGCGGAACTCAATTCCGTTTGCTGACAGCATCTTTGCTACCCGTTTCAGTATGCTGCTGTCAGGTATGAATATTGGCACAGGCCGATATCGTGTTGTGTTTGTAGTCGTTTGTGTGTTTGAGTCGGGTTCTTCCCGCACTCGCTCGGCTGGTTCCTCAGAAAAACGGAACCGGTTCTTCAACAGCAACTCCTTCCCTGCTGCGCCGAGCTCAAATTTACGCCATTTAATGGTGTGTTTTTTCCCGGGCTTCCTAAACTGCTCCCCAAGGCCCTGGAGAGTGGTATCCGAGTACTGGGACTCGGAGGTGTTTGTGTGCTGAGAGCACTCGCTGACAGCCCTGCTGCGGCTCGCGTCGGTTGGACCGTCGCTCCCCCCAGCCAAGGTGACGTCACGTGCCTCGCTATCAGGCGGAGACACGCGGGCCGAGCCACTGACGTCACCTGCAGTCGCCCTGCCCTCGCCCCCCTCGCCGTCCTGTGACCTACTGTGTGGTACAGTGTTGTGGTTGTTTACCATGTCGCCCTGTCCAGGTGTATGCATGTTGGTCGTGACTACCTCCTCAAAGTTCTCTACATCCATAATAGAGTCGTCAGAGTCTGAGTTTATCGTACCTCGTTGAGGCTATTTTGTCATCTGTCTCCGTCACTGCTTACCTACCGCCCCACACCACTCGTGGTTGACCACTAAGGTAGCCAGAGGGTGCGAGTCGGTTCCGCTGCTTGCTGCTGCTGCTGCTGCTGGCGCTCTTGCTGGCACGTCTGCCTCCGACGACAAACAAACAACAACTAAGTTGACTATCTGGGGCAAAACGCCCGTCTTTTATACTCGCCAGAAGGGCAGAAGTGCCGTTAGCAAAATGGCCGCTCGGCCGCTCGAGGCTGTCTGCTACTGCAGTAGCGCCACCCACACACACTGAAAATACTCACTCGGGGAACAAAAATACTCATCTGGGTAAACAAATATCTCGCCTGACATAAATAAAACTCGTGTTGCCGTTAAACACTAAGATTAATACATACAAATATTTATATCACTTTTAAACACATTTTAAGTAATAACCAACTAAAACAATACATATTTACGTGCGTATTTCCCGTTATTATTTATTACTGCACATTACAGAGTCTTGTGCACGGGATTGGTGACACTGGTGAAGCACTCGGCCGTGTTTGTAAATAAACACTGGTAACAAAGTTTGCCGGCAGCAATTATACATGGAAAATAACATTGGATAACACTGGGACGTAAGTAAATGTTGTTTTACAAATAAAGACGGCGGCCTGTGATCTTACATGGCACATACAACACTGGAATAAAAATAAACGGCAACACGGCGATCGGCAGTGGTGCGGGAGAAAGCTAGTACTTTTAGGTTATAATAGGTGTTAAAAATCATGGGACGAGCATTAACATGGTTTCTTCTTCGTGACGCTATGGCGATGCGTCAACTTCAGCATAGCCAACAGAATACAAATAATTATTTATTCTATCAATCACTTTTAAAATGGAAAGTTACAATACAACAGTGTAAAATATGTTTTACAAACAAGTATAAAAATATGTATCTTTAGTTAACATCAAAAACTTGTAATTTTTATGCGTGTATACAGTTGATTAAGAAAAGTATTTTTTCTCACAGTTCGTTTTTTGTATATATATATATATATATATATATATATATATATATATATATATATATATATATATATATATATATACATATATATATATGTGTGTGTTTTCTTTGCAATATATATGACATATTACAGGGTTTGAAAACATATATTTTATCAGTATATAACCAATGGTTTTAAAACAATATCATATTTTATATAATTCTTACTCACTGTTGTACGCATTACATAAAAACATATGATGCTTAGTACAATTTTTATCGTACACTTTTAGATTTATGTACCGCAAGACACTGCTTTCCGGTAAGTCCAGATTTCCTCGGTTGGTTGCCATAATAGTTGAAACATTGTTTGCACACATAAATTTTACCTCCATGTGAAGTCGAAGTCAGCTGTGAGCGTATCAGGCGTGAAAAGTTCTTGATGTAGCAGTAGTGCTGAATTGTATTATCTTCGTCCTTCAGCAGCAGCAGATCGATATGTTCCGATTTTTCTTCTTTTATTACATACGTTCGTACCACTTTACAATTAGCGTTGTGCAAGTACACATTCACTGAAACGGCAATGTTGTCTTTTTTTGAACTGTTTAATTTGTTTCAGCGGCGTAGGGAACTCAAGTCGACTGAAATCATATTTGTTCACCAATTCTGCATATCTCTTGTCTACTCGGTGTGGGTGCGAGCTCTTTACAAATCTAACCAACACTGCCCACGTGAAGTGAAGACTTTGCAATCGGAACTGTGGGGGTTGATTACAGCACGTTTGATTTTTAAAGGCTCATAAGTATATGTACGTAAGGAATCACACCTTGCGGTACATGACTTTTGCTCACTACAGATCTTCAAATGCTTGCTTAAGCCATCATTTCGCGAAAGTATTTTACCACATTTATCACATTTGTGAAAGGTGTGAGATAGCTTGAGTGAGCAGCTGTGAAATTCATGCCGCCGAACTGTCTGCCGTAAAACTGACAGCATAAACCCCGTGATGGATGTACAATGCATTTGCAGATCTTTGCAGGTTAGTGTAAATTATCACAGCGACTGATCATCTTTCCGCAATTATCGCACTCTTATGTTGTGCGGCTAGGATTGCACAAGCAGCAGCGTTCGTGTCGATTAGCATTGAAACGATAAGCGAAGTTCTTATCGCAGCATCGGCACCGGTTTCTTGCATTTGATATTGTCGCCATTGGATGCACCGGTGGTTCGGCTGAGTAAGTTGATGATCCGATTGGTGATAAAGCCGTTTTAACTGATATCTTGGACATACCAAGCGTTGACGTTTTCGGAGAGTGTCTCCAACTGCCGCAGCTGTTAACGTTGATGGTAGAGATATGCTGAAGACGTCTATGACACTTACAAAGAACAGCTAGTGTCTCTGCAGGCAATGACAACTGCTGTTGATGATGTTACCCTCGGTTCTGGACGGCGATGATCTGCTGCCGTCGACGGTATGCTGTTGTCGACGATGAAAACAGACAAAACTGAAGGAGAAGTCGCTGGTGTTTACCAACTGTAGTCAAAGTCAAGTGCTGATGTAGCCTGCTACATCCCAAGGGGGGCGGCTCTAGAATATTGTCCACTGCTGAAGAAGTCGATGGTATGCTTGCGATGTTGATGATGAAGGTAGGCAGAAATTAAGATGTCGCTGGCACTGTACCAATAATGCGCCAAGACTCTCTCTCTCTCTCTGACGGACTGCGAGACGATGTGCTCTTCACTGCACTTAATTAGACAGCTTACATAATAAATGGAGTGTGGGAATATATATTATTTATTTAATCAAACAAGCCCACGTCAATCAGCGCGCCATCCAGCCCAACAAACCTGTACTTGAATTCAGAAAATTGCATTTTAAAATCACAGAGAATGGGGCGACGAGTATTTTCTATGATTGACAAATGGCTCGCACAGTCTCAGCGACTAGACGTATATTTCTTCCAGCGTTTATAGTCCCACCTTAAAAATACACATGCAAAGAGGACATTTATGTATCACAGTTTAACTTAAAAGACGTGTGTAATATTTTATAGCAGTAGTTACAGCCAGCATCGCAATCTCATTCGTACCGATGAACAAACATTAACATATTGTAAACGTATACTGTTTAAAAATGTTATCAGTCTGTTCTTGAATTCGTTGCTAGTGACGTCTAGCATGCACGAATGTGAAAAAATATGCAGCGAAACCTGCGGGACTGCGAAAATTAGTGACGGTCATCGGGTAACGTATACGCACGAGCTGATAATGACATGAATCAAGAAACTAAGTGTACGTACGCAACAAGAAATTTGGTGCTCACAGTTACTGAATGAGAATTTAAAACAGTACAGTATTCTATGACTAAAAAAATATTTAGTATACAATAATTACTTGTATTATTCATATTGAGATACCTATGCTCCCGGCATTATTGTTTTGAGATGCTCCGTACAGATTAGCTATGTGTTTTTTTATTAAACAATAATCCAGCAATCATTCACAGCAGACTAGTATGTTAAATTAGATATAGTGCATGATCAATTCAAAATAAAATTTAACGAAGCAGTTTTTGATGATCCGCTGAGACTATCAATATATTTAAACCAACCAGAATGTAAGAATTACTCAAAGCATGCGAGTGTGTTAAATTAGATATAGAGCATGGTCAAATCAAAATAAATTTAACGATGCAGTTTTAGATGCTCCGCTGAGACTACCCATATGTTTAAACAAACCAGAATGTAAGAAATTACTGACATCATACGAGTTTGTTAAAAAATACACAGAACATTGCCTGTTTAAAATAACCAACGTTGGGTGTAATAAAAATCGAACGAATTAATGTGAAATTTTCCGCAGATAACTATCCATGCGTTAGAAACAATTATAATGCAACACTTATTTGCAGCAATCTAGTATGTCAAGTTAGACGTATACTATGGTCAATACTAAATGTATGTAAAACTCTCCGCAAAGAATAACCATGCGTTTGAACCAACTATAATGCAGCTATTATTGAGAGAAGGCGTGTATGTTAAATTAGATAGAGAAATCAAAAATAAATGTAAAACTTCCACGCAAAAACCAAGCTTGTGTTTAGGACCAACTATAATGTAACACTTTATTCACAGAAACCGAGTATGTCAAATTGGTTATAGACTATAGTCAATACAAAAATAAATGCAAACTACTCCGCAGATACTGGCCATGTATTTTATCCAACTGTAACACTTTATTCACAGCAATCTAGTATGTTAAATTAGTTATATACTATGACCAAGAACAATACAAAAATAAATGCAAACTTCTCCACAGAAACTGGTCATGTGTTTGAACCAACTCTTTATTTACTGAAATCGAGTATGTTAAATTAGTATAGACTATGAACAATACAAAAATAAATGTAAACTTTTCCGCAGGGACTCGCCTTGTGTTTGAACCAACTACAACTAGGGCTAGGAATATTTCGCGAGTTCAACGACCAACACGTTAGACATTATCCTGTGTATACCGAAGCCCCTCCATTTGTCCATTACCTGCTACTCGTTCAGACAGCAGACAGTGAACGAATATACGGGGCTTGAGTATGCATAGGACATTGGATTCTAGCATGTTGGTCGTTGAACTCGCGAATTCTTCTTAGCCTCAACCATAACGTAACACTTATTCGCAGCAACCGAGTATGTTAAATAAGATATAGAGCTTGACAATTCAATAGAAATAATATAAACTTTAGTTTAAGCTTAACGAATCAACAGTTTCAGATGTTCTGCAGAGACTATTCGTGTGTTTGAATAGCAACTATTCACAGCAACCAGCGAAGGTAAATAGATATGGAACATGGTCGATAAGTAGAGCCCACGATTTTTGGTGAAAAGAATTCTGCAACAATTTCTTTCAATGCCTTGTGTACACATATGCAGCTGTACTTCGTGGTCAGTGATTGGTAGGGCCACGATTTTGTCGCGAAAAGATTTTTGCCCCACTTTGTTTCAGTGACTCACGTGCACATCGGCAGTTCTGTTTCAAGGTTATTGGCAGAGTGTCTTTGTTCAGACACGTTTCTCATTTTACTGCACCAATCAGAATAAGATTATTGCGAGTCCGTACGTCTATAATTTGCCAAGGTAAGTGAGAGTAAAACCATCCAACCACAGACGATGTAGCTGAGCTGCAGGTGTGCACATGACGCATCGAAACCAAATGTTGCAAAAATCTTTTCGCCATAAAATCGCGGCTCTAGTGATTGGCTGTTTTAAATTCTCAGCGTCTCGGGGTTTTACTCGCAAATTACAGACGTGTGGTGGCGCAGTAACCTTGTTCCTGTTGGCACAAGTCAAATGAGCCACGCCTACATTCCACCAATAATCAAGAAGCAGACCTGCAGATGTGCACGTAAGACATTGAAACAAACTGTTGCAGAATTCTTTTCACCAAAAAGCATGTGCTCTATCGATAAGTAATAAATAGTATAACATTTAATGGCAGTTTAACGAATCATCAGTTTGAGATCTTCAGCAGAGACTAGACGCATGTTTGTACCAATTATAATGTAACGCAGCAACGGCTCGTAGGTTGTTGCCAGGAGTGCACACGCTGCAGAGAATTTCATATGGTTGTGCCCTAGTTGACGCTACAGCCACTGACACGCTGGTATATAGGTGCCGCTTATTACTGACTGGTTACAACACACTAGTTAGCCAGTAGATATTTCATGGTCATTGGTTACGGCGCGGCAGTGCGTTCACACGAGTGTACAGTTCTCTGCAACTTGTGCACTCCCTGGCAACAACCCACGAGCCGTTACTGTGTAACAAAATTTTTTTACAGCATCCAAGCACTTAATATAATGTATAGAGCATGCTCAGTCCAAAGTAAATAATGTACAATAGTTTAAATAGAAAATGGACAATAAATGTGAAATTATCCGCAGACCCTAACCAAGTGTTTGAACCAACCATGATACAGCAAGTATTCACAGCCGCCAAGTATGTTAAATTAGGTATACAGTATATTCAATACAAAATATATAATATAAAATGTAATGGAAGTATAACGAATAGGCAGTTTCAGATGTTCCACTGAGATTAACCGGGGCATTAAACCAATCATAATATAACAAATGTGCTCAGCAGGCGAGAGTGTTAAATTATACATAGAGCATGGTTAATTCAAAATAAATAACCTACAGTGTAATATAATGTTTACGAATCAGTTTGAGATGTTCCACTGAGACTAGCTATGTCTTTAAGCCATCCTTAATATAAGAAATATTCACAGCAGACGAATTTGTTAAAATATATACAGATCATGGTCAATTTAAAATAAATAACGAACAGTGTAACAATAACTGAACAAATTTTCCGCGGAGAATACACGCGTATTTGAACCAACCACAGTGTAGCAATTATTCACAGTAGCCGAGTATGTTAAATTAGATATACAGTATGTTCAATACAAAAATAATAAATAAAAATGTAATGGAAGTTTAACGAATCAGCAGTTTGAGATGTTCCTCTGAGACTAGCCAGGGCATTAAATCGATCATATTATAAGAAATGTTCACAGCAGGCGAGAGTGTAAATTGTACATAGAGCATGGTTAATTCAAAATAAATAACGTACAGTGCAATAGAAAATGAGCAAATAAACATGAACTTCTCCGCAGAAACTAGCCATGTGTTTGAACCAACTGTAAAGTAGCAATAATTTACCGCAGCTGTGTATGTTAACTCTCGCACAGAGCTGGGTCAATTCAAAATGTATCAAGTACAGTTTAATAGAAAATGAACTTCTTAAAAAAACTAGCTAAGTGTCTTTGTTTCAACCATCCGTAATGTAGCAACCATTCGTCACAGCCGTGTATGTCGAATTAGAAATATAGAGAATGGTCAATTCTTAATAAATAATATAACGAATCTGTTTGAGAGGTTAGTCGTGTGTTTGAGCCAACCACAATGTAACAATTACCGTACTGCATGTTATGCTACAATTACTTGCTTTCGATCAGTGCTGATGCCGTCGTCAGGTTTTATTTACTTGTAATCAGTAGAACATTTGAAATCGTTTCCTAAATAATTAATAAAGGCACAAATATGGTCGCACAATGAGGCTCACGAAGCCCCACATTTCAGCTACATTCAGACACAATATTGGATTTGTACAGTTGCTGGTTTTACTATTCAAATGAATAATACTTATATCAACACCTACAGTGACAACAATGTTTAATAAGCTCAATATGAAATGAAATTTAATATCACTATTAATAATGACCGTTATTTTATTACACACGTTGTGTACAAACTAAAGTGCAGCTACCCTGCTATAAGTATTACTAGTAAACTAAACTGACACACTGCTTTGCTTAGAATGCTAAACTAACGTATTATTTGGGATTAATTTTGTACAGTGTTACAGTCGTTTAACTATTACGCACATTATTTACAAGGCAATGAAAATTCATGTTACTTCTCCACAAAGAAATGTTTTTACTCTCGTTTCTGAACAGAGCGAGGTGTAACTGTTCTGCCAAGTTACTGACCTCCACAGGGGCAGGCGGACATTGCAATGCGACTACCTGAAGCCGTACAGCCGCCAGTTTCCCCCCAGAGATGTATTCTCGAGGGACGTCGAGGAACAGGCTCCGTCAGAGTGTTTGATGCGAGAAGGTAGGTTGCTGGCATCTTTCAAACGTTTTCTTTATTATCGTTAAAAAAAAATTGCCATTTCTTATGATTTTATTACCTTAGCTCTGCTGAATGTTGAAGTAGCAAATGCATGGTTTTTTTAATTGATAGTCATAATACTTACAGCCGTCTCTTATGTATTGTTTCAAATGGTTAATACTTCTAGACAGTCGATAGACTGTCGATGACAAGATGCATTTTCGTTGCGGATTTTTGATTCCTATGTAAATGATTAAATTGCACCGCTTTGATGATTCGCAGAGCGGAAATAGTTAATACTTCCAGCCAGTCGGTTTCAAGGTTCTTTTCGTTGCGGATTTTTTAAATCATACGTACATGATTCAACTGCCTGTTTTGAATTTATATACATAAATTGCCTGGTTTGAGGCTTTGTAATCATGCATAAATGATTCAATCGCCAGCTTTGAGGTATTTATGAATCATATACAACTGATACAATTGCTCACTTTGAGGTTTCGTAGGACAGAAATAGTTAACACTATTTTATGTTTAGAATATATGAATTCAATAAAACATAGGTATGCTAAAAATGTAAAGGAAAGGAAATTAAATGTTTACATTTATCTCGTACAAACGTTTGATAGAGCACATGTCTAGTTGTGCCACTTAAATCAGTATTTAATTAGGAGTTTGCATTTTTAATTTCATTGATGTATGATAAACTGTTTGTGAATAATCGGCGTGCTTATGTGCTTTGCGCGCAAGAAACTTATTATGCAATAATACATGACTATGCTATAGTAAAATATTTATATAACAATATCATCGAGATGTCACTATAATAAATAAATTATTAAAAATTGTATTTAGAAGTAATTATGCTGCATGGAATTAGTATTTAGTAAAAATGCCTTTTTTGTATAAAATTATATGTAGAAAGCTATGTAGTAAGAAATAATTTGTAATATACAATTTTAAGAGGTAACTGTGTTATAAGAAATTAATTTATAAAAATTGTATTTAGAAGTACCTATGCTATAAGGAATAACTACTTAACTAAGAAAAAAAGGTTTTTATGTAAAATTATACCAAGAAAGTTATGCACTATGAAATAATTTATAAACTATTAAAATGGAACTATGCTTTAAAAATAATTATTTAATGAAAAATATTTTAAATAAGACTTTATTAAGAAATCTATGCTATATAAAATAATGTTATATAATTTCGCATTAGCATATTAAAAGTTATTTTTATATATACCTCATTTAAAGTACGACCTTCGTCCGGCCACTTGGCTCAGTGGTAAGCGCTCCTGGCTGCTAAGGCAAGGGTCCCGAGTTCGGTTCCCGGCTGGGGAGGTGACATTTACAACCACTTCCTCGGGTTCAGGACAGGGTGTTTGTGTTCGTCTTGTCTGTGTGCCAGAAGACAACTTACAATTACAACGACAACTACACAATACAAAGTTACTGGGGAATACATTAATTAACCAACTTAAAAGGGGGGGGGATGTTTGGTGCAGTGGCGAGGCCTTGCCATTGTACCACACATTTTACTAAAAAAAGTCGGCTAGAGCACATGTATACTGACACAAAGGTTACATGGTCGAATCCAACCCCCGGCGATAAATTTTTTAGTGTAGTCTAAGTTAAAAAATGTATAATGTTCATTTCCCCATACGTAAACACACAAGACTTCACCCTTAACAGCGACAGCGACACTTGAGTACTCTAGCAGACGACGACATAAGCATTGGAACAAACATGGCGGATGCTAACTGCAGCGAAGCCTAGCATCCAACGATGGAAATGTAGCAACACTAGCGCCACCTAGCAGCCGCGATTAAACATAAGCTTGACTAAGGGAAATTTCGAGGAAAAAATTCCCTCCTGAGGGAAAAAAATTCCCACCAACAAGTGACAGCCGAAAACAAGATGGACATCGCGATGCCATATGTCACATGACATGTTACATGACATGACGTCACATGAAGAAATGGCCGCCTCATGCAAATCAAAATGGCCGCCCATGCAAAACCAAAATGGCGGCGGACCGATCCAACATGGCGGCGGTTGTTTCTCTTCTCTTCGGCCTCAAGCCTCTGTCCTAACTTCTGCTATATCCTACTACTATGCTCTGAGGTGCCTTTATCAATGCTAATGTGTACCAAACAATTTTATCCACGCTATTCAGGCTCACTAATTGATATACACATACCAACAATTTAATTACAGAATGCTCATTATTTTACTTTACCAACGGTAATCGCTCACGCAATTCTCTCGGGGTATTTTACACATCTTAAATTTGTCTACATGATTGTTTTTTTGTTTGGTTCCTCAATCTTCGCGTCTTTCAGCACTAATTCCCTGACCTTATCACATAACGCATCAAATGACTTCTGACCGTCCATTGTTTGTCCCGCGTCCGTTAACAATCCCGTCAACAATGGCTTAGTGAACGTCTGTATTCAGGCCGTTTTCACATTATATGCCATTATGCCTTTCACCGGGAAAAGTAAAATTAGTACTATCACTACCGGCACCTTAATATTACGCGGAACACGATACTCACTCAGCTCCTTCTTTTTCTTATACTAAATTCAATTTCCAACATATTTTCATATTTAACTCTATGACCTTTAAAGTCTCAGACACATTACAGCTGTTGTGCCTATTATCACAAGGGGACATAGGTACAAACGTAATCTACTAAAGTAAACGTACGTGCATTCACACACTTAAGGGAGATCTCGTGTAAGTACAAGCCGGGCGAAGGGCGGGCATGCACGTAACAAACACAGCTGATGCAAGATCACGACCCAGCAAGGCCGTCGCCTCGTCACCATCTAATAGGGCACGCCTGACTGTATAAGTACACAGCTGCTTCGCCGTGCTTTCGCGTAGCCCACATTAGCAACCCACATACGTGAATGTGCTCCGTCACGTAATATTTCAGTGGATCACACACATTAAAATAGTAGCAAGGGGCACGACAAACCAGAATATCCACTTTAGCGCGGCTTCTGTAAGGAAGTCAGTTCAAACAAATATATCTGCTATGCAGAGTACAGCGCAGCATAAGAGGACCGCTAACCAAACCAAGCTATGCTACGCAGAGCTTTGCGCAGCATAGTAATAAGGTCCGCAGATCTAACCAAACTCTGGTACACAGAGTCTTGCGCAGATTCTGTAACGGGGGCGGCAACCAGCCCACCCTCGTTAAATGGGGTCGGATAATGCACAAGGCCTTCTGGCCATCCTACGTGCACCCCAATGGAAGCGAGTCTAATAAAACACACACACATTTTAAACGGACTACGTAATATATTGCACTTCAACTGTCTACGTACAATCTTGCTAACATGCATTACACACATAAAATCTCTGCTACCAAAACTTTAAAGTTGCTATTCCTGCCCCCTAACATACATATGTCGACACTTACTTCTTGGAACGAACACGTGAAAACCCGCATTTGTCCTATCGTACCTGTCCTGCATGTAGTTCATGGTACCTTCGACTTGTAGGCAGTATGATGACGCTTCACGCGTGGCATCCTTAAGGATCCTCTGGGGGAGCGTACGCATAGGTCTCGTTCTCTCCTTCCCTAGATGGCCTCAATGAGAAAGAACTTCCTAAACTCATTGAGGCCATCAGTCAAGTTCACCTATGAAAAAGAAACAAATTGCAGCATTCATTTCCTGGACGAACTAGTCAGCAGGGAAAGTAGCAGTCTGAAAACTACAGTATAAAGGAAACCTACACATAGAGGCCAATACTTACATTTTAAACCGACAAAATCAAAAGAAAAATGAAAGAATCAGCCTTTATTATTAGCAACAGCAATATTTTAAGTCAGCAGAGTATTGAATTAAAACATATGTGGTTCCCATTAATTAAGAGAGAAACAAATTTACAGCACAAAAAGAAAAACACTCAACCCACCACAACCAATTAGAGTCAATCTATGCTGCGCGACCAATCAGGAGACAAATCGTCTCTCATTAGTTGAGCTGGATATATCCCTGGATATAACCTACTTATAAGTGGGTTTACCCTATTTAATCCCATGGTTTTCCAGTATTCCAGTTCCCGAAACGTTGTTATACTGTGTGTTTGGAAAACTAACGTTTTTTTTATTTCGTTTCATCGTTTTGTCGTTTGTTGTTTTTTCTGTTTGTGTCTGATATCTATTGTGTTTTGTTTCGTCTCATCGCTGTGTCGTTTGTTGTTTTTCTGTTCGTGTCTGATATCTGCTGCGTTTTTGTTTCGTCTCATCGTTGTGTCGCATGTTAACTTAGGATTATTTTTTGATTTTTGATTTTTATTGTTTCTATTTATTTTCTGTTTGTTCCTTGTTTTATTTGAACCGTTTTTTTTTAAATTTTATGTTGTGAATGTATACTCTGCTTATTTATGTTTTTCTATTATTTTATTTTTTTGACAGTAACTTATTTCGCAATGGAGTATGTCCAAGCAACTAAATCCAGTCATGCAATCACATTGCACAGTTCTGTCAAATGTGACAGCTAATCCTGTATCGCTATGGACACGAAACTACTCGAAACAGACATCTCATTACTGGCATAAGTAATGTTATAAGTGATGTTACAAAAAGTGTTTCTTGTTATGTAAACAGTGAATAATTAGAATTAGCAACAGTCGTTCAAACACTTTAAAAATTTTGCCACTGATTCATTAATTCAAATAGTAAAGACAATACTTCGAAAATTACGACAGTAAAGTTTGATTGATGTTTGTGCGTTTGGCAATCGTCTCATTGGGTATTTTTCCGCATATCTCCTTCACGCAGCAGCATTGCACAATATTGCTCCATATGTTAAAATTATGTCACCGAGTTCTACGTTACTCCTGCATGGCGACTGCGTGTCACTTCCGAAGTGTGTTTCAGATTTGTTATACGTCTAATATTCTAATGGGGCACTACCCTGGCGCTCATCACAGCCGACTGCTCGCCAAGAGAAACACTAGTTAACTACCATGCATTAACTGAAGTAAATCCGAACTACCCATCAATTTTAATACGTAAAATTCAAAGTATTTGAAGAGTGAACTACGTAATAATTTTCTGAGATGGCCGAAATATTATTAACATTACGCACATATTATAATTTATCCTAATTCTTATCATTGGACAGATGTAATATTTTTACAATTTTGTATTTACTAATTTTGTCAAATGTTTCACATCCTTGGAATTTAAGTATTTTTCAAATTTGCTATCTCGTGGTCATAAGATTGCTGTTAAAGGTGTTAAAGGTATAAATCAACGAAACAAATATGATATTTCTTGTTTTGACTTCACGTTTTACGTTACATCGTAACCTATGTTTAAAGTACAGTCTTTTCTATCTAAATTAAAGAATCAGCAGCAAATTTATTTAAGTGTTTGCATAACTGTTGCTAATGTTAATTATTCGTTGTTTACATAGCAAGAAACACACTTAGTAACATAACTTACAACATTACTTACGCCAGTAACGGGAAGTCTGTTTTGTATAGTTTCGTGTCAATAGCAATACTGGTTCAAATGTCTAGGGGGTTACCTGGAAATCGGATTTTGTAAAACGTAGTGCACATTGCCATAGCTTCTTGGGTTTTATTTTAATACCACAGTTTTCCTCGCCACAGAATTTAATCACTTTAATGTGCTATGTAACCTACTTTTACACTATCCGAGTTACAATTCTTCGATTAAAAAAAACTATCGAAATCGCATCATTGCAACACGCATATTTGTTTGGTTTCCCGCCTTCCAAGACATTCCTAATGCCTGCATATGTTTCAGGCGAAACATTTTTTGTGTTATAAATGGCAAGAATTTGACATGCTATTTTCTCGAAAATGGTTCATTCTAGCATTTTCCGACAAGACTACCTTCCTTTATTACACTTTTGCACCTGGTCAGTGTTCTGTAGTACAGCATTAATAACAATGACGTGTTTCAGAGATACAAGCCAAACAAGACTTTGTACCCCATTTGAACAATGATGGACCAGTGATATTAACAAACTAAATATCTGAGAATGAAGAACAATCATTGTTGATACAGTGCTCAGAAGACCGTTGTTCAATATGTAGTGGTTTTGAGATATTAATTAATTAGTAATTCTAAAATACATTTTCAGGGTAGCATTACTCAAACTATACAGGATGTTACAAAAATGGTACGGCCGAACTTTCAGGAAACATTCCACACACAAAGAAAGATCATATGATATGAACATATGTCCGGAAACGCTTAGTTACCATGGCAGAGCTCAATTCCTTACATCTCGTTAAATGTCATCGTAAATAACACTTCGTACAGAAAATGTCCCAAATACACAATTGATTGGTTCTATATAATGTACTTTACTTCCTAGGTTCACTGCCAGGTGGGCCACTTGATACAATACGCCATACTTCAGGGATACATCAGTGCATCAGGGATTCCATGCGGCGGAGGGTAGATACATGTATCCTCGCTCACGAAAGTCATTTTCAACATTTAATTTAAGAACATGTGTTACGTAATGCTGGTACTGTCTGTTTCTGTGTGCTCCCAGTCCATCATTTCATGTGAGTTGAAGAGACGCAATGCAGTCACGATTACCTTCCGTCACGTCGCCCATCTGGCGGTGATCCTAGGAAGTAACGTACATTCTAACGAAACGTCCCATTGGGTAATTAGAACAGTGTCTGTACGAAATGCTTTTTTACGATGACATTTATCGAGATGTAAGGAATTGCGCTCTACCATGGTAACCAAGCGTTTCCGGACATACGTCCATATCACATATTTTCTTTCTTTGTGTGTGGAATGTTTCCTGAAAGTTTGGCCGTACATTTTTGTAACATCTTGCATGCACTTTTGAAAAATATATTTTTCTCATAGTTTATTGTGAGCTGTCACCGCGCAAAATTAACACCCTGTCCTGACTCATCCTGTATGTGTGTGTGTATATATATATTTATATATATATATACACACAAACATTAAATGTTCATCCACAAATTAGTTTTGTGTTGTTTGTTGCATAGTAGTTTTTGTCTTTGACTGAAATGTGTAATTGTTCAGCACTATGTAGAAAAAATTATTGTTGTTTATGCCTTAAGTAAACTATTCTTTGAAGCTTATATATATATATATACATAAGGACAAAAGTGTATATGTATGTGATCAACTTAAATTATAAAGGCTTACTTTGTTATGTAAAACCATACATTACTATATTTAACAGGTTACAAAGAACTCGAATGTTCGCAAGCTCCCAGCCAAATCTTTTGTCCATTATGGATGACGAAGAAGAAGAAATTCATCATAGCAGCCTTGATGATACCCATATTCTTCGTACAAGTCAATCCAATCCTAATCTGTTAGATTCCACAGATTCGAAAGCAGGAGATGAAAGTAACATTTCTCTTGATGAAAAGGTATGTATCTACGAATGTACTTTGTATAACATTCAGATACATACTATTCTTAAAATTTAGTTTACCTTATTTTAAAAAATATACCATACTATTCCATGTTTGTGTACTTGAAGTTATAACTAATTGATGGCTGTCTCAATATGTTTAGTTAGCATTTCTGATTTATGCGTATTGCTTGCCCTATTTTTATTTACTTTCATAAAATAATAAACATGAATATTGTTCACAGCCAGTCATTATCTTCCTGAAAATACGCGTTGGGAATGCCCTACAAATACAGTATGCTCACTGCAAGCAGCACATAAAGAGTGGCTGCAAAACTTTATGTAATCACACTTTCAAATGCCCTGTTCCCATGTGTTACTCTAGAAATTGTTATTGGTAGATTAACTGTGATGAGAGTTATTTTGCTGAGGATGGTGCGCACATCATTATTTTAAAATACCTTTTAATTGTTGTTTATAAATAAGTTGCAAATAATTATTATATTTATGATTATTATCGTCATCTCAATCATACTGATATCCTAACTGTCCAACTGCTAAGCTGAGTAGGTAGAGCTCTTGATCGGTGGGCCAAGGGTCCTGGGTATTGCGTTGTCTGTTTATCCCCATCCCCATTCTGCGAAAGGCAATGACGAACCATCGCATCTTCATTCTCACCTAGTCGCGCTAAAAATTCATCGTCATAATCAATATTTAAATTATTCACATTCTGGTATTTATAATTGTTACAATATAGACTGTTAAATCATTATCAGACTGGATACAAAATATTTTAATAGATTATAAAAATTCTACTTTAATTCTTAAGCAGATATAATTGTTCCGTAGAGACTATTATGTTCACATTCACTTACTAGACGAGACTAGGGAGGAATGGGACACTTTTTATAAAAATAAACGTAAGGGATATTTTCCTGTAGGCCCCATCGTCCAGCACACAAATCCAGATAGATCCATTCGATTTCCGACAAAATAGATCAGTTTTCACCAAACCAAAAAAACCTAAAAAATATTCTTATTTCAAATTATTTATTTTTATTGTATTTCACACGTGTTATTTTTTTAGTTCATTATCGTGTACGTACCCTTTCACAAACATAGCTATACCCGATCGGCTTCTGGTAAAATCAGTTATTTAAAAATTAATAAAATATTTTTACACATACATACAAGACTTACTATTTTCAATCATGTCGGACACAATCCGAGCAGAACCCACCCTCCAATGAATAAACCTGTCATATACAAAATCACACTATGCAGATCACCCTCTCTCCAACCACAACCACCTACTCCCTCACCTACCACCCCTTCTCGCCCACCCCACCCTTCCCCACACCACCCACCCCCTCACTCATACCAAACCACCCCCATCACCCCACATCTCACCCTCTCACCAGTATCCATACCTTCCCCTTCCCCTACCCCAACATCACCTACCACCACCCCTACAACCAACATCGTCCATCCATCCTCTCACTTCAAACCCCCCAACCTCCTCCTCATCACATGCCCTTCCCCTTATCATCAACTGAACCTTCATTCTCCGATGTTTCTGGCAGAGCCTACCCGAACTAAACCTAACTCTTATACCCTACCTTCTTCATTACATATACACAAATACGACTTCCCCTCTACACAGCTATGCAATCTCATACGTCAAAACCAGCTTCCATGCAAATTTAGTTTCTATCCTGTCACTATTTTATGCAATTTTAATATAATTTTTTTGTGTTGAACTTACAAATTCTTTCATTTAAATTTATACCCATAAAGCACAGGGTAATAAACACTTTTAAAAAAATATTTCATTTACTATTTATAATCTACATACTATTACATGTGTAAACCCAGGAAGGATACTCTTGCAAATATATACAATCTTCTTAAAAATCGTCTCATCCATAACCTTTCAATGTCCGATCCTGCATAGTTTATTTACAACATATAAACATACGTTTGTACACTCATCAGCTTCGTGCCGTCGCAATGCGAAGTTGATAATATAGTCAAAATAATGTCCTTGTAACAAAAGCAATCTTCTTGGTTTTTATGACTCAGCTGTAAATGTAAGCCTAAGCATGGTCGAGGAAGCCTCCAGACGCAACTGAAGGGCTTACCAAGACGAGCGATCAGCTTGTCACCACGGACGAAGTACTCGCAGTCGCAAACGAAGATGCTGTTGTCTCTGCCCAAAGTGGCGGCGAACATGGACGAACTGCTCATTGAAGTGACCGAAGTGGGGGCGAACATGGGCGAACTACTCGTCGTCGTGGCCGAAGTCGTTGGCGAATATTGCCTTTGGGGGTGGAGGTGGGCGAACTGCTCGTAATTGTAACCAAAGCACAGTGGGGCAGAAACCAAATCTGGCGGAGGAAAAATAATGTATTTACAGAATGTGTATTTTTGGACTTTGTTTACTCTAAAATGTAATTTTTCTGTATTATATGTAACAATAATTTTCATGCTACATTCTCGTAATAGCATTAAAATTAATATAGTATGTCATAATTTTTTTTTCAAGAATATTAAAGCAAGTTTTACTTTGTTCAGTTAGAACTAATCCAAATTTCCGTTACCAGAAGCGCAGTTTATTTATCGTCCTTTTCTTTCTTATATTTCCCTCGTGCTCCTCCATCTCAAGAATTTACTGCTAGGTTACGCGTAAAACTATTGATTCCTGCAAGAGATGTCGGTTTTCACGTGGTAAGGGCCCTTTCTTTGTCTGCAATGTTGGAGAAGCACTTGTCACGCCTGGATTGGAACCTAACCAGACGATGAGTGTTGTATTCTCGAAATGATTTTCTTGCGTGCGAGTTCCTATACTTTTTTAAAGTACTTGTGCCGGGCCTCTTGTGCTTCTTCACTTACCATACCTGTTTTATATTCAATTCTTCTTCTTCTGTGTATGAGGATTATGTATACACTAGACAGAAGAAAGTACCAGTGGTATATTGTTGAAGAAAAAGGTTTACCGTATCCTCCGTAGTTTGATCATATTTGTCTACGTCAACTTGAAAACACACTCGATAAGGTAATACGAATTTTCTTATTAATTGTTCATAGAGTCCTGTGATTTGAGCAGATTTAGTTGGATTGTGGAAAACTTTCCGCGTAATGTTGCCGGTGAAACTATAGCTCTATAAATCTTACACATTCTAAACGAATCGGTAAGCATATGTACGTTCCCTGAAGTATAGAAAACCACATAAATAATTCCTTTATAAAAATTGTGACAAATGAACCTCAGAAGTTTTATACTTCAGTGATTATACACCACAGACACATTACATTCAATAAAAATACAGTTCAGTCTTTGCAAACAAAGAATGAAAGTTATTTGACATGGAAACAATTACAAATTTAATATGAATAGAGATTGACACAAATTAAAGTGGACACAACGTATTAACAAAATATTTTAAAATATATAATTTGCTTCTTATGTATTTTGATGTCTGAATGCCTCAGTTGACGCTGGTACAATAACGAAAAAAGTCTACGTTGTCTATTTCCACTCCATAGTGACACATAGGATTGAAATATGGCGATATACGATAAGTGGTATGCTCATATTTAAACGTCAAACAAAACGTTTTAGTCGACATATAAGTCATATAAGCTTTAAACAACTGTAACAAAATATAGACTTTCTTCTTTTTTATAGTGAATACGGGTGCAGGCTTATCCACCTTATGAAGATAAATCGAAGTAAGTTTGAAGATAAATCAAAGTAAGTTTTAATCTAACATTAAAATCCGTAATTATAACACAATTACTGCAAAACGCCACCAACACAGTACAGCAAAGTATGCATTAAAGCATTCATAGTTAAATCTGTATTTAATAATATTCCACCACCAAATATCAAATTTATAAATATGAAATACTAAAATAACAGAAAAGTTAAGTGATCATTGTTTTCGTAACACTGAAGAAATCCAAACTCTTTGGATGCTAAATAGTAAGAGTATTGTAAAGTTACTGTACAATAAATTTTAAATATATTGTTTTATATGTAATGACAGACACATATTTGTACATATTATGAAGAACTCATATATAAAGCGTTACGTGTTTCAACAGTTCTGATTTGTGACGAGTTTGGCGTGGTTTGAGAGGGAGAGAAGGTCGCTACCTTGAATTTCTTATGTCATGTCATAACATTTTTTAGTAAATGTATGGAACTTTAACCTATACATATTGATGGAATTTTAGACATCATAAACTTTGTTTGCCGCTGTTGTTGTTACATATATAATTGCAGTTTAGAAAGTAATAAGAATTTTCTAACTAAAATTAGAACTGTAACAACAGTTATGACAAAGAATTATGATGACGCAAATTTCTATCAATATGTATTCTAATCTGCAGTTAGGTTTAAGTTCCATAAATATACCCAAAATAAAATGTATGACCCGAAATACAAATATTTAAGATGTTTTAAAACAGCCTTAAAACTCCAAATGTGAACATTTGCAATATGCATATGTTGTCAGTGTGTAGTTAGTACTAAACATTTTTGTACGATTATTAATTAGCATGCGGGTGCCGAAAGAACACATAAAATTGAGATATTTGTCAAATAAACGTTGTGAAATTAAAGTAACTAAACATAGGCCGTTAACATTTGTGTCAGCCACTAAACATGACTCGAGACGCAACAAATTCTTCATGTGAGTGACTGCGAATATTAAATACAGAATTAATTACTTGCGTGTAGCCGTCTTGTCACACACAAAAACACGCGCACATTAACCCTGTCATGCAACAAGGTGTTCAGACCGGACCAGATGCGGCCCTAGTAGTGATGCTGACGGAAACGCAATGTGTGTGGCAGTGCCAGTAGTGATAAATACAGTTCAAAGAACATTAAAGGTGTAGGGTACTGAATGACGTGTGCCAGTGAAGTCTTCACATGTGTTATCCTTACGACAAATACTCCCCATATCTCTCAACAATATTTAGGTTATAGCTGTATCGTTGGTTATATGTAACGCTCCTTAAAGTCACCCTTGAAATAAATTATTGTATTTCAGTTCCCTTAACTTTGTCATTAAAAATGATAGGCGAAATTTTCGCACTACTTAATAATATGATTTCATAAACTGTCTAACGCCAGGTACCATCATGAAACATTCTCGTCTATATGTGTAAACATACAACTTTGGTGTATGCGCATCTGTTAAAAAATTTTTCCTTATAAAAGGGGCAAGTATGGGCACTTGCTGTAAACTGGGAGTTGAACTCCACTCTTTAGGCTACGTTATGGTTCTGTATAATAGACACAGATCCTAAAAGATTTTTTTTCACTTCTATGTGAATGTTAAATATATTTACCATCATTATTGCTGTACAGTATCATGAGCTTGAAACGATGTATCATAGCGGAACCAATGCGATTCGTGGTGTATATTTGAAACACAACTGCAAACATACACGGAAGTATTTAAGACAATGAAGGTACGAATTGGCTTCTCCTTTGATGTTTTGTCGCAGATATAAATACCTTGCGCCCTACTCGTTCAACTTGCACTGCCATTGCCAAGCTGACAAAACCATACGTGTTCAGCTGCTTTTGTCTTGCGATGTGAGAGTGAAAATAATAAAATTATTATATTCGTAAACATTCATGTATGTTAAATAAATTGCAGTAAATAAAGGAGGACCTGTATTACTTTTCAAAATTATTATTTTCCCCGCTAGATTTGGTTTCCGCTCCACTGTGCGAAGTGGTGGCGAATATGATCGAACAGCTCGCCGTCGTCGCCGAAGTGCACACAGCCACAGGTAAATACGTACCAATCAGACGCGAAGTGGTTGCAGCAGCAGTATAGGAGGACGCCATCGTGGGCGAAGAACTTGTAGACGTGTGCGAAGGAGCCACCTATACAAGGGTTCAGCCCCACTTGCATTGACGAAGAGACCACTTAAATTGCAACTATCCAGTCAAAGTCAGGGAAACTAACTGTTTAGTTCTGAAGTGAACCGAATACATGTTTTGTATATGAAGATAATTCACATCACTTGAAATGCAATGTGAACCTACCATAACCATCTATTTTCCTCACGGCATATCTTTCCTATACTACTTTCAATGCTGTTTCTGAGTTCATCAATGTCATAAAGGGGTACATTCGTAGTTTTGAATACTTTCCTGTAATGTGTGCCTCCATTCACCTCAGGTTTAGTGTAATTACTTTCCAGCCACGTATTAAAATTCAAATATCCCTGATTTTCATCTCTTCTGTAAGTTGCTGTATTAAACTTTCTCTCATACTGTTCATAAATTAAAAAATCAAACGTCTTTCTGTGTACCTGTTGTTCTGCTTGCAACATATGTCTTCACAATATCTTGAAAATCCGATTCCTTCAGTGCGAATTAATTTTTATTATGCATATCAGCAACATGTACTGCTATATCAGCTTTATCTTCACACATTTTAGTATGCGCTATGTGCATCTCGGCAGATTCTTTTTTATTGTTAAGTGTTGAACTTGCGCCCACACTTGTAACATCCCAGTGTTAAACAAGCCCAGTGCGTCATCTTGGAACATTTACCACTTCTCTCATGTCGCCTGGCATTACAATTGAATCAGTCATTTTGAAAAGGACCGTATTCCAAAAACATGACTTTTCAGGAAGTGAAAAAAACATGTTTGTTACCATATCAAGAACAGCGTGTCGCCTTTAATCTATGAGGTAATTCACCATGAATGTAACACATTTTCATATAATCAAGTTGTATTTTGTCGGTATATACATGCCTACATAATTTATAAAATATGGAGTAAAGCCCTTTTTATAATGAATACATGCATCATGCATTATTTTGAACAAAAGTAATCACTTGATTTTTGATGTAAAAACACAAACATTTGAAAATAACTCTTACTAATGGCCCATTATAATCATAATGCATTATCTGTAACATAATGTGCTAGAGTGTTATCTTAATGCAATCACAACAATGTAAAAACCTTTACTATACGTCATGTTCCTGTCTTATTCTGTATTCATTGTTGAAGCAACAGTACGAGCGCTATAAACAGGCCATGCTAACAATGCTTCATAAAATGTTTGTGTTCATCTGGAACGTACTGCATCAAATTGGAAATGTCTTTAATTTTTTTGGCATTAATGGGCACAGGTTGTAAGTAGGCCTTCACCAAGGTGAATGCAACACGTTTGGAATAGCAAGATCGCAAGTGTCATGGGCAAAACCTCCTATGAATGAGGGTGCAACAATACATCTGTGAACGCCACTGTGCTCGAAATGCATGAATTAGCATGGCTGAAATGCAACCTTATGACTGGTTTAGATGTGTCTTCCCCTGGATTCAAGAGACAGCCCATCTCTCATGTAGTATGTGGGCCACCACTTGGCAACGTTATAGATATCTTCTGTTTCAACAAGCTTGATGGTAATGTTTGATCTCTTTGTAGCATTGGCAATATTTTCACAACACTCCTTAACGCTATAATCTCTGTGTGCTTTCCTGATAGCTCTCTTCACCGAGGCAAACTTTCTGTCACACACATCGTACGAATATCCACGGGTTCGATTACACTGCTCTACCTTTACAAAATGGTTTGTGGCGATTAAAGCAGCACATAGACGGAAGACACAGTGGTTCTTGTTTTGGCCGACACACCCATCAGAAAATAAACGCAGTTCTGTAACATCTCCTGCGACGAATTCCTTTATGTAATCCAGTAGGACAGAACACACTTCGTTCGCCCCTTTCTTAGCGACGCACTCATGGTAAACATAAGTGTGTGAACGTCCTGTTGACATATTATAAACACAAAACGTGTTCATCCATAACTGTAGAAGATAGAAGACGTCCTGTATTGGCAGTTTAGGCAATGATAAATGTTGCATGTAATCAAAGTGCAGACTGGCATTCCTCCTCTGTATTTTTTATGGCTCTAAATAGCTTCTGACTGCGACGTTTGTGAATAATTAATTCTGCAGCTTCAGTTCTCTTGGCAGCTTCATTTAGCATCGGGCTTCTCATCTTTACAGTTAGTTCTTTACACTTCACACATGTATCGATTTGTGGTGGACCAAAAGACAAAGTAAAATTATGCCGGAAGTACTTGGCGTAGTACTTGTAAGTAATTCGAGTGTTGGGATTGTGTGCATTAAACACGTCATACATCTTCTGTACCGTCAGTTCAGATGATATATATTGGTATTCTCGCGTGGAGTATCTTGAAATGTGCACTGAAAAGGATTGTATGTGATCATGAATAAGTTTAACCTAGCTAGGATCCATTCAACGATATTTATTTCCAATCCCTCACATATCTTATGGACTGATGTTCGAGACCAGCAATGACTGAAAATGCCTGACTCTCTTCACTGTTACACCAAACAAACTAATGTATGCTGTACGACACACTTTGCGTCGTTCCTGATGTAATGGTATGAAGTATTCAAAGTTTGATGTCTGTGACCATTTCCTTGTAGATTCGTCTCCTGCTGCTGTTCTCCTCCGCTGAATAGGCATCGTCTGAATATAGCCGCTTAGTAAAACATCGTTTTTCGTTTTTGTTTCAAATTCATTCATACGACTAAGAACATTAATGCGGTCATCATCTGTCAGTTTTATAAAACATTTGTTGTGACATTTGAAATACAAAGAAAACAAATCAGACAAAATATATTCTTTGAATTAGCCTATGTGCTGAATAGAACAACACGAGCTTATTTACAATGTTGTAGCCAGAACACGTTTCATTCTCGCACAATGAGCTGTAGTATAACGTAAGAAACGAAACTAGGAACACTTATTTGCGATAAATAAATTTTGTATGCGTATTTGTGGGTTGTTACATGAATTTATAAAAAAACTTACATATATCGCCTTGAGCCTCTAATATTTGTAACGTTCTTTTGAGTTTGCTTACACTGGAAAGTATACACTCCAATCTTGCCCAACTTATGCCCAACACTTTTATTGTCTTTGTACAATAAATTGCTTGTGTGCAGAAATCAGTTTCTGCTTGCAAGTATTATGTTTAACCAATGCAAATACTATATCTCAAAAGAACTGTGGTTGTTACAAAGTAAATAATTTTAGGCGACTTATATTTTCGTTGCATACCTTTGGTGTTTGTAAAGCAATTCATTTTTATAACATTCCGAGATGAAATGTTTTGAGGTTGTAAAACTAAATTGTGTTATTTTATGTTAACAGCAAGGTACCGCAATTTTGTGTGTTTTAAAACAGTTTTATTGATGCTGTAACATACAAATAACACCAGTTACTCCATGAAACAACTTTAAACCTTTACCCAAATTAACAGTAAAAGAGCATGTATACAGAGTGTTATAAAAAGGTATGGCCAAACTTTCAGGAAACATTCCACACAAACAAAGAAAGAAAATATGTAATATGGTCATGTATCCGGAAACGCTTAGTTACCATGGTAGAGCTCAATTCCTTACATCTCGTTAAATGTCATCGTAAATAACACTTCGTACAGAAAATGTCCCAAAAGCCCAATGGATTGGTTATTTACAATGTACTTTACTTCCTAGGTTCACCGCCAGGTGGGCCACTTGACGGAAGGTAATCTGGACTGCATTGCTTGTGTTGACACGCCACACATTGCTGTATAGTCATAGCACTAAGCATATTGCCTCACTCGCTTCAATTTGATGTACGGATTAGCACAGGGTAATAGCCGTGGCGCAGTACGTTTGTATAGTGACAAATTTCCACAACGAAGGTGCCCCGACAGGAAGACGTTTGAAGCAATTGTTCGGCATCTTAGGGACCATGGAACATTCCAGCCTATTACTCGCGACTGGGGACGACCTAGAACAACGTGGACATCTGCAGTGTAAGAGGCCATTCTTCGTGCAGTGGACGACAACCCTAATGTCAGCGTCAGAGAAGTTGCTGTTACACAAGGTAATGTTGACCACGTAATTGCATGGAGAGTGCTACATGAGAACCTGCTGTATCCCTACCATGTGCAGCGTGTGCAGGCATTAGTGGCAGCTGATTGGCCTCAATGTGCGCACTTTTGTGAATGGTACATTCAACAATGTATCTATCCTCATTTTAGTGCCAATGTGCTATTTACTGATGAGGCTTCATTTCAACGAGATCAGATTGTAAATTTTCACAATCAACATGTATGGGCTTACGAGAATCCTAACACGATTGTGGAATCACGTCATCAACACAGATTTTCTATGAACGTTTGGACCGGTATAATTGATGACGTCTTGATTGTGCTTCATGTACTTCCACCTAGGCTCAACAGAGCACGTTATCATGATTTCTTACTGAATACTCTACCTGTGCTACTAGAACGTGTGCTTTTACACATACGACTCAAAATGTACTTCATGCACGATGGAGCCCCAGCAAATTTCAGTCTAATTGTTAGTACACTGCTCACTAACAGATTCGGTGACCGATGAATTGGCAGAGGTGGACCAATTCCTTGGCCTCCACGCTCTCCCGACCTCAACCCTCTGGACTTTTATTTATGGGGGCATTTGAAAGCTCTTGTCTATGCAACTCCGGTACCAGATGCAGAAAGTCTTTGCGCCCGTATCGTGGAAGGCTGTGATACAATACGTCGTACCCCAGGGATACATCAGCGCGTCAGAAATTCCATGCGGTGGAGGGTAGATGCATGTATCCTCACTCACGGAAGTCATTTTGAACATTTCATTAAAGAACTTGTGTTACGTGATACTGGTACTATATGTTTCTGTGTGCTCGTAGTCCATCATTTCATGTGAGTTGAAGAGACGCAATGCAGTCTCGATCACCTTCCGTCACTTCGCCCACCTGGCAGTGATCCTAGGAAGTAATGTACATTCTAACGAAACATTCAATTGGGTAATTGGAACAGTGTCTGTACGAAATGTTTTCTACGATGACATTTAACGAGATGTAAGGAATTGCGTTCTACCATGGTAATTAAGTGTTTCCGGACATGTGTCTATATCACATATTTTCTTTCTTTGTGTGTGTGGAATGTTTCTTGAAAGTTTGGCCATATCTTTTTGTAACATTCTGTAGACTATAAAGCAGATATTATAAACCTGCAGTCCTCTCCTACTTTGCGTTCTGGATCAGATTTGTTTGCATGATTAATGTGTTTACTATCTTTAACTCTTGCTTTATTTACAACATTCAATTTGTAATCGTCTTCAATTTTCACACATCGCTTTCTTTTCTGTGGTAAACTTTAACCCTCAATTTTCGATGACGTGATGGGAACTACTGTGTACTCTGTTTCGTATATGCCCACCACGGGCAAACACGACAATGGATGTAGATATTATGTTACTTCGTATCACAATAGAAGCGGCACTATTCCAGGAATAAGGACCTTTCTAGTGTGTCACTCTATGTACCTGGTTCGATTTTACTGTTTATATGGCTGCGAAACGTACCCTTTCTGTGCAGAAAGATGTATATATATATATATATATATATATATATATATATATATATATTTGATTCCAGGTCCTAACTCACTTTCGCCAAAAATGGAATAAGGCCCTTTTAAAAATGACTAGTCACAGTATCAACATTGATTACATTTATATGGCATGGTCATGGATTAACTTCGCAAAGTAAAGGATCTCCGTAGCTCGGGCAGTTTTAATGGGAATAACTTCAATGTCATGGGAGTTGAAGGAATATGTGAAGATACTCCTGCTGATTCAGGAGCAGCCTGAGAAGTCGTTCCCGGATTGGTAAATATATCATCGCAGAAAATTCTTCGACCGAAGAAGCAGTTGTACCAGCTGCTCCTATGAAGGAGATAGATGCCATCGCACGATTCGGCGATGGCAGAGCAGTGCCCTCGTAAATTGCTGTATTTCCCGTGTTGAACTCTGTGTGTTTGGCGATGTGCCTTCTTCGATATCCACAGACAAACTAACGGACTTCCCACCTGGTCCGGCCTATTTTAGCCGGATGTTCCTGAACTACAGGTACTGATGTAGTGAGGTGATTCCTTATGAAAAATAAAGTCGAAAACAAAGGATACTTAATACCTAGGTTTAATAATTACTGAGTAATGAGCTTTTTAATATCGAGTTTTGAAACCGTATGGTATTAAAATGTCGGATACAGAATTACAAAAAAAGACAATACTCTAAACATTGCTTTATGTTCTTAGAGTCTTCAAAATCACATGAAATACTGGTTGATGCCTTCAAACATTACTGAACTAACATGAGTGGCCACCCTCTTATTGGTTTCAACTTTTGTGCTATCAGCAAATTCTAACATTTAAGAATGTTTTATTGAGTAATGTGAGATTTGAAACAAAAATTGCCCTCTTAATGCAACTGTCTAGGCGACACAGTTGAAAATGCGCGCAAAGTTTTTGGCAACAGCAACAGAGACAGCATAGGCAATACTGTGTATGTGTGTTTTTATGTGCTCACCGCACAGATTATGGTGGGCATTCATTGAACACAACATTTTCCACACTAAAATAAGTACACAATACCGTCTCAACATATACAAAAGCCGTGAGGTGATTCTCTATCCAAAATAGGGTAGAAAACTTTACATACGAATGTCGTACAGTGACTCGTACAGGAGATATCCACCCTCACATAGACGTTTTAAATGGTTTTAACTGAAATTAATAAAATATACTGGGCTTTTATGAAAGATACTGTGAATGATGTTACTTTATATTGAGCTTAAGCTGTTGCATAACTATTGTGGAGTACAAACACTCCCTACAAGGGGAGCAAAAAGGGGAGTTACGTCCCTACTAATGTGTGGTTAACACTTGGGTATTCTTTGTTTTTCAAAGATGTAATACACATACATAATACATGTCACCTCCATGAAACACTTTATTCTGAACTGCATGAGAGGAATATCATTTGAGGGTGCACTTTGCTGCCAGTCAGGCACGCAACCCGCGTTGCAAGGCTGGTCATACGAGACAGTCGCGCACGCATAGTCCGTTACGATTTTCATGCTGTAAAATATAATCTGGGGAGGCTTTAAACTGTGTTGACTTGGTCTTACAAGTGTATGTATCACAATGGTGCAAAACAGTGCATAGTACAATAGATTTGTACATGGTATTTAAATGAGTATTTGTAGTAAAATACTCGAACTGGAAAGTTAAAATAATATACAACCAGGTCTTAGCTACGTGGTGAGAGTTCATTCTAGGAATAATAATTCTTTGAAATATTACCAAATACCCGTTTATGACAAAACCCATCATATGACACCAATCTGGGGGTATATTCATTAATTTCACTTCTGGTAAAGATGGCTGCTTGTTACTGTCTTTCGTGAGCGACTGCGATTAAGTTATTCACTCGTAACTGTATTTATATCGTATTCTCCGAAATCTCTCTTCACCAGAATCTCAATATACTTGGCAACACTGTAGGATGTGCTCTAAAAACCTTTATGCATCTTGCTAAATTATATTTTCTCACTTTTCACGGCATGTTTTGAACTACTAATTACTTAAGTTTATTTTTAAATTATACAAATCATATTTGTTCCTCATTATAGTTCCTATTTTAAAAGTTATAACTTCGTCTCGTCTCTCGTGAAACAGTAGTCTGCTGCGCTTACAAGAGATAGCAGCACTGGCACTGTGTTAGTATCTCCGGCCAAGAGATAGCAGCACGCATGTTGTATTGAATTTGTTATTTGCGTCGGCATTACAAGATAATATACACAGACCTATAATTCCCCAAACGTGTTTCATTACTGAAGAGAAAATAAAATAATGCATTTCTGTCTTCTTTCACGCAATATTTCAATCGGATTTGTTCTCCGACAAGCATGGCCGTAGAGCACAACTTAAATATGTCGGCCATTTTCATGGACTTAGTCTCGTAACAACACCCTATATATAAATCTTTATATAAAGAGAGTCACAAAGCTTTTGAAATACAGTCATGGCGCCATTTTTAGTTACAGAATACGAATTCTCGTCGTAAAGATAGTTACCCACCTACTATCTTTATATAAAGATCGAATAAGAGACTGAAAAGTTACAGGATAGGCCACCTGGTGAAATTTATTTCAGTGGTTCTGTTACCTCATACTTCAGTGGTAACACCTCATCGCTCTAAGATGTAGGAACACTATAAAATTCATTACACGATTTAGGGAATGATTCCTCCATTATTCACACCTTGTCAATACATATAAACTGAACTCCAGAAATACTCACCTATCGCGTTCAGAATTTTCCCGTGCTAAGGCACGTTACAGTGTCGGCGTACAATACGAAAATATATTTTAACCAATTCTCGGTGAAATCTCCGTCATCACAAAGACACCCGAGTATACCTGAAAGCAACCGGGACACAAATAATATATAAAACTATATTCTTTTGGTACAAAGAATTAGGGATTTGGATACTTGAGTCCGAAGATTGCCGATTGCATTCAGGTATGTTTGGGTCGGCCACAATCTGTTATTCTGACACCTCATCACTATTTTGAATTCGAACTTTACATTGACTAGAAGGTAAAAAAAATTCCACAATTTCGGAAAAAAAGATACAAAATAAAAAAATTAAAACTACTTATTTGTAAACAATTAAAAAATATTTTTAAAATAATTTCTTTCTGTCTTCGTAACACACATGATGTAAGAATCATGTTTCCAGCTGCCATCATGTATATCACTTCCACCTACCAACTTGCCTATGATCTCTGCTGTCAATTGTTTATTTAAATGCCGGCAGACATCTGAGGGTTTTCTCAGAGTCTTCCGAGAATTTTTCGATTCCCATTCCAGCAGAGGTTTCCTTTGGAGTCTGCCGAAACTGATATTTCTGATAACTTGTCGATTTCACATTCCTACGAAGGTTTCTTACGAGTCTTCCATGAATTTTACGATTTCCCGTGCCACCAATAGAAACAATTGTTCATGTCAGAATCTCCCGAAAGTATTTCGATGTCACAGTACACATGTGGTTTCGTCCAAGTCTTCCGAGAATTTTTCGGTTTCGCATTCCAACCAAACCATGCACGTATTTAATACTTAACACCTTTTAATATGAAATAAATTTAGTTAAAAAAATAATAACCGACGCAGATGACACATTGTACCCAGATGAGCTCCATTGACACACGGCTTTCTGCACCACTTTTTACATGTATACATTTAGTTACTCGCAGACACCCACAACCTTTCCACGCTCTCAAGATGAGTTAGCAAACACATGAGTAGTAGTACGGCGCACTACTAACCTTTGGACATCCCCCACTTTTTTCCTTTATCTTTCATCTCCCACTCGCTAAGTCAGCACATGCATGCTCATCTTGTGACCATCGCGTAGACATTGTATGACACTTCTCCCAATGAGTCACCATACCAAGATGTGAACCTTTATGCCTCGGTGGGATGGAAAATAAAAAATTCTGAGAAGACAGAGACAAAACCATCTGCAGAACGCAAATCGCACATGTTTCGGAATATTTGGAGGTAACATCTGGTGGAATGAGAAAGTGAAATAATTCTAGGAATGTTTGGTGGAAACCCCCAGATGGCTGCCTACATTTAAGTAAGAAATTCCCAGAAGAGATCGTAGACAGTAACACAGGTGAAAGTGATATACAAGATGGCAGCCATATTAATGATAGCAGCTACATTTGTGTATAAGAAAATGGTGGATGGAAATTGTTTTATATTACAGTTTTTATTTTTTTAATTTATAAAAGATTCCCGATTGTGATCGGCATTTTTTGGGTCCGAGGATCCGAATACCCAATCCCTCGTCCCAAAAAAAATAGTTTTTTTATACTAGTGTCACAGACAGAAATCGAACGACACTTTGTTGCACAATTTTTATTTCGAGGATAATATCAATGGCATCAGCATGGTGACATACACAGGTTGAAAAATTGCTGGAAAGGCCGTAAGCATGAACTTTTGCATCTCCATTTTTACCCGATGTTCGGCTTTCTTTTTCGTGGTGGAATTGCTAGATAACATCGTATAATGTAAAAAAAATAATGTGATATCGGAGTTGATAGCTCTCGGGATATTGACTTGTGTTAGTTTTAAAGTATTTTCTAAAGGTATGGTCTATTTCTTTGAGTGAAAGCGATAGAGGCATTTTACTGACAACCTGATTACTAAGGTTCAAACATAATAACCCTTTTGTTCGAAAAAAAAAGTTATAGCAAACAATATGTCTTGTTTAGTTAATAAAGCTGAAATAAAATGTTTTTCAAAACAGTTCTTTCAATCGAAAAAAAACCTATGCCTTTGATAACTGTGCTACAGTTATAAATAACCGACGTTATTTCCAGAGCACGTTCATGAATAAATGTTCGTTTACATCTAAACATTACCGGCTTAAATTTAAGGAACACTGCAATATGTTTAATAGCTGAGTGTCTCATTACACAAATGAACTTCTGGTTAAATATCTAAGGAGGTAAATAGTAATTTCTGTAGGGAAGACAACAAGACCCGTTTTCCTAAATTACATCTAAATGTAGTTTGCGGTTATAATATAATTTTACGAACTTCATACACACAGATGAGAAATTTTCACGATTTCGTGATCTTTTAACTGACCTGAAATTGAGATACGAGAAAGGTTTGACGACCTGTAACTTTTTGCAAAGATTGATGCAGTGAAACATTAGCAGTTGGTAAACCTTTTATCGCATCGCTTCGTCATAATTAATCATCTGCCAGGCTTGTATAAGAACAGCATTGTTTAACTCCTACTTGCATCGACCTTTTAATATATCTGCTGCACACTAATGAAGCTGCAGAGTATGTAGAAAAAAGTTGAAGTGGGCAATTGCTAAGTGACCAGTGAACCCATATTTTAGTCTAATAGCGTGTTCAAGAATTATTGTGTGTGGCTTTTTTTTAACTGCTGTGATAATAAATGACATTACTATTCGTGACTGAGGTGAAGGATGGGCTTCGTTTGTCTACGGGAGCAACTGCAAACCATTTGGTACTAATACACGTTGAAACTTCTTAAACTTTACTCAGCTGTCTTTAATGATAGTAACGGTAAACTGTAAATTAACATCAAAATATGCAAATGACTAAAGTAGGTCGGAAAACCAACCAATCAGAGCGCAAATTCGCTTGGCAACAAAGTAAACGAAAATACAAATCTCATACAACTGTAGCGAGAGAATTTACTTTTATAACTTTCCCGGGGTCGTTTAATAGCGTCCACTTCTATAGGAGTTAGGAAGTTGGGACATGCACACTTACATCTAGTAAACGTAATTATAAAAAATTATGAGAGGAAACTGATAAATCTTCAGGTTTAAGTTAACATAAGGGCATGAAACATAGCTAAATACAGTAAACGCGAATTATTAAAATACATTAACATTTAATAAAACAAATAAATAAAAGTATTATACACGAGAGAAAGTTGGAACATCAGTTACATTAAAAATTACAGTAACAATTAATTAAAATAATATAATCAAAAAAATTAACTTAAGCCGTTACAAGTAGAAAATCCCAACGCTACAAGTAACTCAATATACTGAAATGTATAGGCCCTATGAAGACTTGATGTCTGGTATTTATTGCCTGGTGTTCCCGAACGAAAACTTAATTTAAAATTAAATTTAACTTAGTGCTACATGAGGATTAAGACCCGACAGTTAAACTACAATTGCAGGGCGGTCCTAACTCTTAAGTTAAATTAATAAAACAACTAAACGTCCCACCTTGCTGCGGTTACATCGAGAAATGATTCACACACAATAGCAAATAAGAAACTAAAATGGCACGAGCCCCATCCTGTAGTGACTTACTCACTTAGACGATTCTCACCGACAGGGATCAGCTGCTTCTCTCCGACACCACATCTCGAACCCCGAATACAGACTGACCACGTTACTACACAACTTACAACCTAAACTGGCGCCGCCCCACCTACATTGCGACCCGACCAGTCAGCAAAATTCGCCCAGGATTAGTAAACCCACAGCGTGGCCGCGCTAGAAGCGACCCAGTTTTTCAACAAGAGTTACAGCAAGCGCCTCCAAAACGGTTAATTATCACAACAATGACGACGGTTCTGCAGCCCCAGACGACTGTCGCAACAATCGGTCAGCAGTGACCCGCTTTTGATGAAACTCTATTACAACAGACGACTCCCGCGTCCAGGATTTCTGAGTTTGGCGCAACTTGCCAGCGAAACTCAAACTCAAAAATTTTGCATTGTGACGGTATAAAAACTCACAATTCTGACAACGATAACATATTTTAAGATTTAACTAAACTTTTATCCTGTATCGGTCCAAAATTACTTTAAACTTCTCTGAATATCATTTCCAGCAAGTGAAACATAATTGACAAGAAATCAAAGTAGATTAACGAAACATAGGTACAAATATATCGCAAATATTTGTCCCTCATCTCTTTTTTATTATTAAATTACCAGAGTTCTCCCATCCGATCCACTTCCAAATGTTCCTTTCAGTGATCAACATTCACGACTAACACATCCAGCATGGTATCCACAATGAGGAACAAACAGTTACTTTCGACCTCTGTTTCTTTTTTGGTGTATTATAATGATCAGGAGGTGAGTTGAGTAATGAATCTTTTTAGGTAAGATAATTTCTAAGTCGAGCAAAATTTCTGACGTGACAAGGCTGTGACTTCTTAACATTATTGCACGATGTGACCCACTCTGATACCACCTGTGGTGGCCAGTCAGTGTTACTGTTACATGAGATTGTTCTCATAAAACATTACCACAAATAGGGCATCTCGCATTCCCCATACTTATGAGATTTTCTGGCATGCAAATTTAATGTTAATGACTACAATAAAAACAACATCTATTCTGAAAATATGAATGAATCTCATAACTCTAAATAATAGTATGTTACGGTTACTAGGAAACAACACAATGCTATCGAATTTGAAGATTAAATAAAAACTCGTCTCAGATACACACGTCTGACTAGGTGGAGCACTCTCACTGCATGATGCCAGTGTTGGACAATTTCTAAGTTAATTAGAGTTATACTACCTAATATATGATGACTTCAGTATCCACTTACAACCCTAAGAATATTTTCACAATCTGGTATTTGCATCTTCGTTAAAGTGTCTTTCGACGGGCAATGTCTCAAATTGAACTTAGCAACCAAGTGAAAGGCAACGTAAATGACGATTAACAATATTATCATGCTTTGAAGTTTAGTCTATTTCTCTGATATTCTTCCAATGCACTGCCTCCTGTCTTACTTTCCTTTTACAAGGAGAGAACCTAGTTCTGCCCCTTCCAGTTCCTTGGTGAATACCGTGGCATTGTATCTTCCAGAGCCATCACATTGCCTAAATTGGATTCGTACGTTAGCACCCAGATTACGTATATTTGATATCTCCCTGTGAACATGTTTTGCTGAGTTATTTGCAGTATATCCGGCACTCACGAGACTTGCAAACATTCCAGGGCATCCTATCAATATCGTTAATATTCGTTATCAGCGGCGATGGCAGCCGCCCAACAATTCTTGCCACCCAATGCTGACTCGCTATTCGTTTTTTATGCAAAGCTTATTAAAAAAATTCTCAAATGCAATAATGTTAAAATAAAACATTATAAATCAGTTATAATGTTCTATTTACTTAAGTAATGGTTTTACTTATTACAGCCCTATACTCGTATTCCGCAAGAAGCCATGTCATGCATTGGAAATCTCAAAGAAACTGATTAGCACTCAAAATAAAATCCATTAACATAAACTGTAGCGAAGTCTGGTGATAAAAGTTGCAATTTCTATACTTTCAGTCCAGTTGGCCTACATTATACACTGGTTGAAAACGTATATCCTCTTTAAATCGATTGAAAGTTTGTGGTATTCCAAATTGATCTCTTCCATGAACTGTGCCATCTTTCTCGCGTGATGTGACATTACTGAGTGAAATTAGTGGCTATGAAGAGTAACGCTATCATTTATAAGTTTAACGTACTACACTTGCGGAAACGAGAATAAAGATTGTATTCTGGAGTTACCCTAGAACAATAAATTTATTTCATCACGTATTTATGGCATAAACATGACCAACGAAAATTGAGGCATTTCGTGCGAAAGTAGAGTTCGAGATTTCATTAAATATATAAATGGTGAATTTGCAAAACAACTTAAGTCACAAATTCGGCATTTTGGGATTATTGTATTATCATGAAGCCATTTCAAAGAGCTACATTGTAGTAGTAAAACAACATTAGTCCTCGGCTTTGTTGTGGTTTTAACAGACCCAGCATTTTCTTAGTGATGAGTAAAACAACTTAAGTCCTGGACTTAGGTTGTTTTGATTATTAAGTAAAGTCATGTGTGCGAGCTATCGTGGCTGTGTGGACACATATGCCATCTACTTCAAATAACTGGAACTAATGTGCAGCTCATAGTTTGCCATCTATTGACAAATATCTTTGGATCAGTATGAAAGTAAATACTGTTGGTTATGTACACATGAGAGTCGTGTATGAAGAAATA
>PNEQ01085397.1:0-11468 GCA_003012365.1 Medauroidea extradentata | reverse complement strand
TAGGCGCGTGCCAGGAGGCTCTGCCTGGTTCTGCTCGTGCTACTGCAGGTAGTCCCGAGCTTGGGTTGTGGGTGTCTTGACGGGATGAGGAAGGGGGAAAAGAAGGCGAGAGCCATTAGGACGGGACAGTGGTACACTCACGCCTAAAACATTGTTGCTTAGCAATACGTAGACTTTCAAGCTGGTAATATCACCTTAACTTGTGCGCGTGGATGGCGAAGGGGCGGGGCCAAGAGAAGAGAGCCAATATTTGCATACCTGAGAGCTACAGTGCTTTGTGCTTCGAGCCTTCGGGACAAAAAAGGTGGATCGAATGAAGGAATGCACTAGGTTAAAAATAGAAGGTCCTTCCTTTTTTGTCGCTATCACGTTCTAAACTGGCATTCTTTATTTGTCGCCTAGGAGAGTCTCCCAGATTGCTGTGGGATTTTCTTAACCTGGGTATTACCCCTTGTTTAATATTTTACCATTGTGAGGAATGAGATACAGTGAACTTGGTGGAAGTGTCAACACTTAACATAGAGAAAACTGAAGTTTTCTTTCGATCACAAGCTAGAATTTAAAGAACAGTGCCAAGCCAATAATAAAGAAGCAATCAAATTCTGGACCAATCATGTGGTATCAAAAAATGTCGGCGAGCAGCCAGTCAACAGCCTTCTTGAGTACACAGATACAGATATTCTTAGAGGCTAACTAAAAGGTCGGTAAATCCGCAGATTGTTCAGTCTGTAAACATAGAATTTTTCGGACTGGTTTAATGTGGCAGACGTTCCAATTTGCCGTCGATTCTTCTCGATATTTCCTGCTTCCTACGCTATTGCTAGAGACTGGAAAAATTCGCGTGTTCACTGACGTGCAGACTAGTCTCCAAGAACATGTGTGTGTTCAAACAGACATTATCTGCTCACTGGCTGCTCGATGACGCTGTGATATGAGCCTGCATTTAGTTGCTTCTGTACTATTGGCTAAGCGACTTCCAGGAAGTGTCAGATAAGTCACGGGCCAATTGCGAAAGTGGCACGAACTTAAAGTTGCTGGGATTCTAATAGAAAACGCGAATTTTAAGGTATCTAGCTATTGAACTTACCCATATCGCTTATGATATGTCTCTGAAATTTTGTGGCTGGGTCCTTATGGGCCTGTTTGACCACGAGGTCCCTGATTTGGATCCTTAATAACTCCAAGGTGTAGGTTTCGATTTCAAATGCCGAGTACACTCTCCAACTTCGCAAAAAAAAAAAAAATTCAGGACAAAAAATAAGGCGACATTTAGAAAAAAACACAAAGTCTTTTTTTTTTTTTTCTGATTATCAGGAACGTTTGCTTTAAGAGTCCTGATATGAACTGAGAGAGCATAACGTACGTGTGCTTTGAATATCAGTAAAACCCAACTAATTGAAAAGGAATTCGTAGCCTATTTGCTTGTTCTCCATGTTTGTCCCCAAAATTCCCAAGAACAGTGCCGAGATTCAAAACTAAATACTCCGAACAAAACTCTTGAATTTGCAAGATAAATTCACATAATTTCTGATCATCTTCGCTTGTTCATATTGCTATAATCGTAGTTTCGGTATGATAGACGAAAATATTCGTATGTAATGCGACTTCAACAGAAATGCACTACAGATAACTTTATTTTTTCCACCTTTTTAAGGCATGGTTTAGGTTTTTTTTTCAGTTTGCAATGTAAACAAATAAATATGTTGGTAGAGTAGAAATAATATATTACATGGTCCGTGATTTATAAAAGTAAAAAAAAGTTACACATACATATATACACATACACACATATATTCACCAGGAATTACCGTCAAAGATCTTATTTGGAGATATGAAACAATTTACACCGTAATTATGTCAAGGGTTATTTGAAGTATTTTTGGCACTTAGATAGATTAGAATTTTCACTCTACATTTGCGAAAAATGCTTCATTTGCCACATTTTCTTTTAATTCAGAATTACAAAAAATGATATCACTGTTTTTATGCATTTCTTAACGTAGTTAATGGAATTTCAGTTAAGTCAGTTGGTTTTATTGCGTCGCCGGTACCTACAAATTCTGATTTTTCCATGCTGTTACACAAAAACTATGAAAGCTGAATATTTATTTTTGTTCATGCAGAAAGTAGTAACGACTACTAAACAAAACAAACGCTATCTACACAAAATAACGAACATTTTACTTGCGAAGGAGGGTATGTCAACCAAACTTAAAATAACAAACCAGACAGAAAAACAGTCGCGCATCACCTGTTCCTGACGAATGAGAAATGTCGGCTCTCCGAACAAAATCGTTGTTTCCTAAACAACTTCAGCACGTCCGTCATCACCACACAACGGTTCACGGTCAACAGAAAAAAAAAACATCGTTTGAAAAAAGTCCCGTGCACGAAGTTTCGTTATGCATTAGCGCAAAAATTGACTGGAACACTTATATTTAAAGTAGGCAACGAATCGGGAAATATAGTATAGTGTCTTTAGGTCATACTAAACGTTAATATTTAAAATATTTCTACCCGGATATGGTTTAATTTATATTTCATGTACACAGAGTAAGAATTTTAGTGTAATATGTTAATACGCAATTTTTTCGCTTGACTAACTAATAAAATAGTACTAAGCTCAATAGAATCTCAAAGCTGGTTCATATAGCGTAAATATACAGAAGCAGGGAAAGATGCGAAACGGGATGAATAAACTATTTATGATTTTCGAAAATGTTCTGTTAAAAAAAAATAAAACTTATTCTGTCGAGTAACCAACTAATGTGTCGGAGTTCCGGTTCCGGCCATATTGATTTCGGTTTTCTTTGGTCATCCGAAATTGCACCAGGTGAATGCTTCTTTAACGAAAGACATGGCCGATTTCCTTTTCAGTTCCTGGTGTCCTTGTTCACCTGTGTGTTAACTTCCTGTAATGGCCCAACTAATGACGAGACGTAAAACCCATATAAGATGAAAACATGCCAAACAAACTGGTTAGTAGTCGGAAACGTTTCAAAATATGCTATCACGTTTCTCGTGAAGCTGTTTTGTGACGCTTCCCGAGTTGAAAAGTTCATAATGCCTTTCAATTATTGTGAACAGACGTAAACTGAAGCTTTTGCGAGTCTGTGTGAGCGCGGAGTGGTGTTTAACTTGGCCCACGACGAAGAGCAACTTTCCTCCTCCTACACGCGATAACTTGTACGCTAAGAAAAGACCTTGAGTATTTCTGGAGTAATGTCATGAGCTCATTCTGAGGCAAGGAAGCAGTGCTGATTCGTATTCTAGTACAGAGTCTGGCACTGCGCCAGGAGATCATCAATGTGCATCAGTGAGCACGCTGTACATTCCCAACGTAAAAATAAACTGCACCTGTGTGACTTCACGACGTTTAGAGAAATACTTAAAATACGAATTTGGCTCGGACTGCTCTGGTTAAATCAGGATTTAATGTTTTCCTGAACACACGCTCAAGACCAGACAGGTAAGACGGTCAATCTAGTTTACCTTGAAAACTGGACTGGAGTGAAGAATCCGGAACGTAAACTTACGATGGATACGGAGTAAAAACACAGAAATACCGGTCACCAATTCCTCTTTGTCTGTTTTCTATATTGAGGCTTCTATTATAGGTCTTTCGGTATAAAGTGAGCTTTAAAGATTAAACCTTTGAAAAATATCACTAACCGTTACTGCATATAACTCTACATTAAATATAGTTCCCATAATGATTGTATGGTTGGCAGCGAATTACCGTATATAGTTCCGTATATTTTACTATTTAAATGCAACAATACTAAAATAAAATCAACTAAATTTGGACATATTTGTGTTTCGTATAATTATTAAATGTTTTTAATCAAACTATAAAGGTTCATACCGACTGAACAATTTATCTTAAACGCGCAAGTATTAAGTAGCGTGTCCAGAAAGGTTCGACATTTCCCGTCGGTAGCCGTTAAGTGAGGAAAGATACGAATTGGCTGAAAATATAAATTTACCAATTTTTTTTTTTTGAGTGCTTACTTTATCCCGAACCGCTTATAATCGTACTCGCGTGTATTTACTGTACAGCCGTTGTGGACATCGTGTATAGTATTTGCTTCCACTGCGGAAACGACCAGCGCGTCAAGGTCATTGGCGGCGCCCGCGAGGTGCAGGGAACGAGACCCGGGCGGTGACCTACTTCGCTCCTGGGACTACCAGCGAGGGCGGGGGGCATTGTTTATGTGCCTTTCGACGGTCGTCATCCACCTCACCCACCCTCAACACCCTGCATTGTTCGCGTGCGCTACTGTTGTCAGGGGATCTCGGTAGGAGCGGAGCTTGCGTACTCACCGCCATGTTTCACAACACCGCTGCAAAGAAACAATCGGCGTTGTCTTGCGAGGCCGTAGAGGAGGGGAAGGGGAAATATCCGCCGCTGCGTCTTGCGAGAGTCCGTAGAAGTAAAAGCGAAACTCCAACCTGCTAAATTAAATTCTTTGTATTTCTTTGACGCGCAGTAACTGGCCGACTAGAATGTAATCAAATACCCCAGACAGCAGTACCGGACTACTCTATGGAAATAGTAAGAATAAACTTGTGAAAAATATCCTAGCGGTATGGCGTGAAACTAACAAATTTGTTTATATTATATTTGTATAGTTGTATTTTATTATTTCAACATGTTTTATTAAATTTTTGCGTATTTATCGTACTGCAATTTATTTTATATTCTCCATTCAACGAAAATATGTTCTCCATAGAAAAAAAAATTTTCAGGATTTTTATGTTGGCAACGGTCAATTAAACATAAGGTGCTGTTCTCTGGTGGCTTGGCGAGTTAACACAATCAGAATTCTCGCCAAATCGCTTAAGCGGTCAGGTATTTATGTATAGTGTATTTGATGTAATTAGAGCTGGCGAAGAACAGTGTGTGTTACACAACAATAGACTACGACACTTTTTTATGGAATTACGAAGGTAAACCATTTGCAGAATAATCGGTGGGACTGAAACTCGGACCTCCCGGATGGAATGATAACGCGCTATCGATGAAGCAATAAAAACATGTAATATTAAGATTCTTTAGGGTTTGGAGAAAAAAAGACGGAAAGAAAAGTGTAGGGAGATGGACACAAAAGATTCCGTCCACAACTAACATATGAGGAGATGTATCCTCTGTTTACCAACATTCATTAGACTTGTACTACCTATAATATTTCTCAGCAAACGCTCATGTCTACAAGCAGCAACGGCGTTAGAACATTCACAAAAACAACTGTTTACAAACTGGACAAATAACAGGTATTGGAATTGATATTGGTGATAACTGAACTTCTAACAGCTTCTCGGAAGTATTGGATAGGATTACACTAGTTGCATGATAATTTCGCTTTCACCGATGGCGACAATAATAAATTAACACATTTTCAGAGGAATTGTATTTGTTAGATACCGGTGTTTGAAGCACTGAGAGCAAGTTGTGCGAATTTCAGAGGGTATCTGTGTCAGAGTACAAATATTATCCTCAGGTGGAAAAATATCCCCTCTCTCCTTTTTCCAATCATCAGTGATAACATACAGTAATCGCCTTACAAATAAACATTAGTTATATTTCCAGTCCGATAATCCTGATTTCTTTTTCCCATTGTTTTCTGAAGTCATGCAAGGCGAATATTTGGGTTACTTGTTGTTGTTACTACGGGCCATGAAGTATTTGACTGGGTCCGTCTCTAACGCCTTCGCTGTCGACGAGACGTTACGCTCTAGCACCTTACACTCCCCTCCTAAAATAATTTATTTATAGTTCTAGTGCTACTATTTTTTAAGAGTGCCACCTGCCATGCGCTACATATGAGTCGCAGTGTGTTTGTAAATTTTTTTTACGAAACTGTTTCGCATGTGTCAATCGTGCTAACTTCGGACACGAATGAATGTAATATCGTTGTTACGACACCGTGCTCATTAAAAACAGGGTTTGGAAAGGTAACAAATTATATTTTTCAAACTGCAGTACTAAAAACTACATTAACGAGCTGTATGCAAAGCTAATATAGAAACGTGCACTGAACTCCACCAGATATAACTATATGATCACAGCGGTTGGCCTGCTATACCTTTTATTGTGCGGGTAGTATTTCGTGTAGCTGTCCACACTACACAGCGATAACCATTTCGCTCTTCCACTACGTGAGCTGTCTAGGAGTAAGCTGGGTGAGGTGGTGGAGGGAGGGAAGATGAGAACTTGAATAAGAATCTGTGTCGGTGGAATCCTGTTCGGCGTCTTGTCGTAAAAAGAAAAGGTAGAAATGCTCAAGGACAAATGCAACCTTCCCCTCCATCTCATAGCACTTCCGTGCGTCCTCAGGGGATTATCTTACTGCTTATCTCTTCGCTCGCTTTGGCAGAGTCGGCACCCCGCTCCCCTTGCGGTCAGTAGATGGTCATCTTCCCAGCGATGGTATCTTCGCTCTTCTGTACACTTTGCCGCTGCACCGAATATTTTTTTTTACAAATATTCGCTTTTTTAGGTTCATGTTTAAAATAGATACATGCCACCACGGACTTTTTTGTGTACGAAAATCCATACTTCCTACCTGCTGAAACCTTTTGTACCAAAATGTATAGCCTGATTTCTGGAACATTTTGAAAGTTTAACAACACGATTAATAAAAGTAAAATACAAATCAGTTAATTTTGTTTTGGACAATGATTCACAATAATATTTCTCTTAAATTTGTTTTTGTTTGTAGTATTTATCTTCAAAACTGGCTCCTTTAAATGCAATTTCACCAGCATGAATTTCCCTATTATATATATTATATATACCAAATTCTCACAGATGCCAAACCAGGCAACACTCTTAACGGCCTCCACTACCACGCCCTACAAATGTGTTTCTGTGTGTTCGCAAATACGTTTTTGTTTTTAAGAAACTATTCCACATGTGTCCATTGTCATAATGTACGCAAAGAAAATACGCTTAAACGATGATGGAAGGTGGTTTCAAAGCATCAAGTTGATTAGAAAAATAATTACAGAGCCCCTCAAAATGGTTTTAAACAGCTTTTTCCACATGTTATATCTCAAAAATTACTCACGGTATTCTTGTGAAATTACTCTAGAAGCCTGTAGTGGGGCTTTGCTTAAAACTTTTCACCAATAAAAAAGATGGGGTCACCAGTGAAAGTGTCAGGCGAGTGATCTACGATACCGCTCCACGCCGTCAGTGTCTTGCGGTAGAGGTGATATCGCGCTAGATGAACCGGTCAACATCACCCTTGGCACCGTGCCTCACTCACACTAACACACGGCCAGTAGGCGGGCGCCTTCCAGTCCCACAGTAAAGATGGATCGGCGGGAATCTTGCACGCTAGTTCAGGGCTTGGCTTCTTGTGGCGATGCGGCATTTGATGCGGGCTTTAAAGTCGCTCATATAGCTCCGTCGCTTCTGAGCATATAACTAGGGCTAGGAAAAATTCGTGAGTTCAATAAACTGCATGCTAGAATCCAATGTCCTATACATACTCAAGCCCTGCCTATTTGTTCGTTGTCTGCTGTCTGAAAGAGTAGCAGGTAATAGACAAATGGTAGGGCTTCAGTATATATCGGATAATTAGGGCCCGGTAATTTTCGCGAAAAGATTTTTGCAGCACTTTGTTTCAGTGCCTTACGTGCGCACCTGCATCTCTGCCTTCTGGTCAGTGATTGGATGCTGTAACACCCAGCGTGTGGAGGTTAAACCCGTCAATCACATACGTAATGTGTGGAAGTTATCCGTGTACTGATTGGCACAGTCAAATGAATAACAACTCTGCACAAAAACACTGTCAATAGTCATGAAGTTGAGCTGCAGGTGTGCACGTAAGGCAGTGAAACAAAGTGGGGCAAAAATCTTTTCGCGAAAACTACCAGGCCCTACGGATAATGGATTTTAGCATGTTGGTCGTTGAACTCGCGAAATATTCCTAGCCATACATATAACGCGCCAAACCGCTCGTCCTACTACTCTAGTACTACGTTTAGAGAAACAACTCAATACGGATTGAAGTAGGAGTGGACCGAAGAATCCTGATTCAAGTTTTACTTTAAACACTTCCCTACCGGACTGAAGTAGGAGTGGAGTGAGTAATCCAGTCCACTCCACCCACTTTCCTCCCACTAAGGTAAACAATTTATCAAAACGTATTTGTTATAAATTTATGAAATACTTCCTTCGCTCACAATTTTAAATCATGGCTCCAGCAATCTTTATTTACTTTATAATGTTAACAATGAAAAAAAAAGTGGGCGGAGTTTGAGTCCGACCTCCCGGATTACAGCGCCAAAAAGTACAACATTCTCGGCAACTTAACGAACTGCAGCCAAACAAGGGGTCAAGCAAAGTACATTGGTCCAGACCTGTTCTTCTACGACCGTGCTGTAAACACGGATTCAGTCCATATTTACATGTCAGTCTGGATCGAAAATTTTACTATACACGCATTTCAGCCCACTCGCACTTTAGGTTCGCTTCATGTTGTATCCACTCCAAGTTCAGTCCAGTCCGGAATTTTACTATAACAGGACTACATTACAGGTTGTTCATTATAAAGTGAGCACTTTTTAAACCCAATTTAACGTTTTTCTATTCAGATTATGCATAGTTTCCTGCCTCTTTTTAATATAAACAGTGCAACCTAATTATAGGCAGTTCACTTTAAAGTAAGCTCTTTCTTACACTTATAATAATCAAAATAATGTATTTATTGAAGCTACAGAAATAAAGTTTAAAAGTTGTGAATTGTTTATACTAGTTTTCAGTTACATAGAAGTTTTCATATTTCAAATAGTAAAGATGGAGGCATAATGGCTCAATGAAAATAAAAGCAGTGCTCAGTTTATCCTGAACAGTCTATACGTCAGTGTATAGATTGTTTTCAACCCTGTAGTCGCAATAAATTTAAATTTTTAATTGTTATTCTAGAAAAGACGGTCTTTAAAAGTGGTCAGTTTATCGCGTACCTCCTATAACGAGGGTATTTCCACAGTCGCTTGCAGAGCGCATCTTATCAGCCGTCTCTGTCTTTTTCTCTCTCCATCCTTCTGCCTGTCGCTCTTTCTGTCCCTCTCTCGCATTCATTGTTACACGACAATGCACCAGCGCAGGTACACTCATTAAAAACCCGCGGCGAAGAACGACATCCAGCGCTGCGAAATGCGCCATATTTCCTCTCGAGCCATGCGGTCGCAGAGGCAAGGAAAATGAAATATTTTATTGTACCTCGCGAAACAGCGTCTAGCCCTTCTTTCATTCTAAGTATCCTGCAGCTTCAGTGTGTTTTAAATCGTGTTGTAGGGGAGGGGGAGGTGATGATGGGGGAGGAGCTACACTGGCAGCGTTGTTCCTTATATACATAGTTATGCAAATTTCTAAATTCAACCAAAAAACCGCTGGGTCAAAATCGCTAAGGTCCTTACGAAAAAAATTCGTCAAGGAAAGAAAATTATACTGTTAAACACTATGCCAACTCTGTAAGGTAAATTTCCTATCAGTGTGGGGTGTTTTTTGGCGTACCATTTGTGCCACCAAGTTTCGATTTTTTTTTCATTCAAGTACAAAATGTGCAAATTCGATGTCCTGGTATTGTTCTTTCCTTTTTTAAATGGATTTTAGAGACTTATGTTATTAAACGTTATTGTAAATGATTTGTGTTTCACACCCTCTCAAAACAGAGTTGGCCCAGAATGAAAAATTCCTAATTTTATTGTATTTCGGAACCAAGTAGAAGAAATCTACGGCTAATTTTAGTAGCTCGGTCTTAAGCTAGGTAAAATTGACTTAATACCAGTAAAAGCAATACACCATTTCTTTAAATTTTGGAACCTATACCTATATACAGCCAGTGTTCTCTCTCTCACGTACACACAGATCGGAGTTTTTACCTTTGGGTTGTATGTATCATTACTGATAGATAGTTAGCCACTTGATGACGACGACATCGCCGTTACTAACACGGGACCACGTTGGACAGGCATTAAGTTCATCGACTATACAGGCAGTAAATGGGAAACCGTAACCAACCTGTGTCTCTTATATTATAATTTGACCTGGTCTAAGTCTCTTAAAAATGTTTATTTCGTTGCTAGAAAACGTAAAGGAACTCTGACATAGACCGAAATGCACGCTGCACAAAACTTCACTGTCATAACTAAACAGTTGTCAAAATTAGTGTTTCGTGTCATTAAATTATTTCAAGCCATCCTGTTATTTTTATTATACTTTGCATATACTGGATTTTTTTTTCACTAAATGAAGTTGTTAACTGAACAAATTGTCTCGGTTGATTTCGATGTAACTTTCTTCTAATATTTGTGTACATTCTATTGTGTATTGTATTGTGTTGAGACGTGCATTGGGGTGGTTTATCCGGGCGATAGACTCAAAAATTATACTTAGTCGGTGTCTGACCAGAAATACGTATTTCAAGAGCAGGAGATATTTTTTAGAAATATTGTGAAGTATTTACAAAAAAACGTATAAAATAAAATGAAAGAACTGTATTCCAAGCTGTCCTTGATCTGGGTTTCCAAGGCATTCCGCTTTCACAGTCGATGTGATTAACGGGCTGTGCATCGGTCCGGCAACAGCGGGATTTCGCAGAACAGATTGCTGAGTGACGCACACAGGCGTGGGTTTGTGAAGGGGAAGAGGGTAAAAAAAGGGGGAAGGTTGAGGAGAGGAAATACATCAATTTTAAACGTCGGCAACCGCCGAGCTACGCTCCGACCGCTATTTTCTTCTTCGGACGCCGCCTCTGACGTAGTTTCCCTTTGCAGACTGCTGGACCACACCTCCTCTCTCATCTCAATGGCTCCTCCTCCTCGACCACCTTCCCACCCCCAGCTGGATCGCCAATCAGACATCGCGCCCACAGTATAGCTATAACACGGGAGCGACACACCAGTCAGTAAATTTCGCCCTAGGCGTGTAGCGACAGCTATAAATTCCCTATATTTTTCTCTCTTCATGAACGCAAACACCTGTACCCCTTGGAGGAAAAAATACACCGTTAAAGGCACGACTGGGGGAAAATGAGATGGCGGGGGTTGACGCTGAAAAGAACAACATCGAAGATTCATGCATGGGTGTACCTAGCACTGCTCTTCGGAGGGTGTTCTGAGGTGACATTTTACCGACAAGTATCTGTGTTTGGCATTTCTGAATGCTGAAGCTGTAGCAAATGGCATTGTTATTAGTGTTATTGTTTTTGTCCAAGTTTACACGGAGCACCACCTACGGGTACATCAACCAATATATTGTTAAAACGTGTGGTTTTGCCACCGTAGGACTAGGGGGAGCTGACATACGACTTTCACTACTTTTGGGACAGGAGGACGACAACACGTAGTTCCTTCACAAGGGGGCTCTCCACCACCTGGCCAATTATAAACTAACACAATTTCCAATAACACATGCATGGCGGGCCAGGATGCCATGCTGAGGGAGGGTTACTTAC
>PNEQ01085396.1:0-11469 GCA_003012365.1 Medauroidea extradentata | reverse complement strand
ACAAATTTTCATCCCTTAATATCAAATGGTTCCCGTCAAATTCAATAAAAACCATACTTGCAACCCCATCTTCACAGGGGTTTCCTGCCCTTAGGAGTGGTTTCCAGGCATTCGTTGCCAGACATTTTCTAACTGTTATTTTGCAAGGAACATCCTGTCACAGTTTGTCGCAGAGCTGATGACTCACCCTGTATAATAATGTAAAATCTATTTTACATGATATTTATATGCTTTTAGTGTGAACGAATTATTGTAGTTAAGTATTACCTAATTGTTTCGTGTATTTCTTCACAACTTTGTAACATTTACCTGTATAGTTGAACTGTGAACAGTGAAATAATGCACTACAACTTCCGCAGTGTGATTATCCGACATCCCTCAACCAGCCGAGAATGTTTCAAGTACAGTTTTTAATAAAGAGGTCCTAAACAAAAATGAATTTAAAGGTGTCGTATAAGGTGTACTTGAATGTTCGATTATCATAACAACGAATAAAAAGCTGAATTAATCACGGTAGTGAAATTTAAACTCGAGTAGTTTAATATGTGACTCACCGACTCCTTGCAGAATTGCATGTGTTTACCTATGTTCGGTTATTTACTTGTCTGCCTGAGTGAATTATCTGGTTTCCTGCGACACACCATTTGCTACAATGGCGTATGTTCAAAACACTTCTTTAGTTTGTAACCGTCAGCTCACTTAAGCTTAAAAAAATTATGTTATGTAATGCTTTTTGTCACTTCTGGCTCTGCATTTCAAAATCAAGTCATAAAAATTAGTTACAAGTAAGAAATAAATCTAGGAAACTACCTGTGCGTTAAAGGCTCAAAAGTGACGAAGCTATAAGAGCGACCTTGGAACGCGCATCAAATGCAGCATCGACGCATGAACTAGCGTACAAGATTCCCGCCGGTCTACACTTACTACGGAACTTAGACGTCACCATGTTCTTGTATTGAAAGAAAGGCTGTATCAAAGTTCAGTGCACGTTTTATCAGAGTTTAGCATACATCCCGTTAGTACATTTTAAATATGAGATTCTGATAAGACCAGTTTTAGCTCTGGATTTTAATGAGCATGGTGTCTTAAATGGCATTCAGTCCATGCGTTAAATGTGTTTTCTTTACTTATGTACATTGCTACAATTGGCAGTGGCGGATCCAGCATTGCGAGAAAGGAGGAGGGGGACCTATGCCTTGAAAAGTGTGTATACATACACCCCAAGCCAAAAGCGGTGGTCCGGGGAAAGTTTTGATTTTAGAGATGCAAACTGGTGCAGAAGTAAGACAATTTTAAAATAAATTACGTCTTAAAAGTATATAGGCCTAGTGCTAATAAAAATTAAATTAGGAAAAACTAAAAAAGATAATAAATCTGACCTTAAAAGGAGGGGGGCATGCCGCCCCTTAATTCCACCACTGACAATTGTCACATGTGGAATAGTTTTGTATAAAGAACATATTTACGTACACGCTGCAACGCATTGGAAGCGCGCGGTAGGCAGCAGCCATAAGTTGTTGCATTATTTCACAACATGTTTAATTCCGGGAGAGAGTCGGCAGCATATACACTTGGGGAGACGTGGGCGTGGTCCGGCGTGAAGAGAGGCCGGATCTTATCACGTCACAGCGACAGTGTGTGTGCTGTGGAATGCTTATTATAGTGGCGAGGCACACACCTCAGGGTGTCGCAAGTTTCCTTGTGGCCTACTGCAGTTCATTTCAAATAACAGCGATAAGCGTTCATGTGGAATTAAGTGGAGAAATGTGTACGTTGTTAGGCGATTAGCGCTGTTGAGAATGACATTAGGTGAGACTGGAGCAAAGGCGTAATTATAGAAAATCTACCAGCGAACTGCTACATCCACCACATTTACCACTGGCGAAAGTCAGGATTCGAACCCGGATCGTTGAGGCGGGAGGTGAGTGATCTGACCAATACACTACCAACTATATCGCATGCTACATCGACACTAGTTAGATTACGGAAGAGACGCTAGAAGGCCCCTAGTCAAGAAAATGGGGCCTGGGTTTACTTGACCGAGTTATAATAATAATAAATTATACAGCTTTAGGGAGATCGCTAATGGAAGAAAATTACCTTAACGAAAATGTTCCCCCCCCTCCCCCCAAACACGTAGGTATCAAAACCACTACCACCACTTCGCAATTCAGAGTAAAGTAATTTCACGTAACATGGTAACCTAAATATCTAGTGTTTCTACGAATAAAACTGATTTTTAGTTAAAGTGAATGGAAAATATAAGTAATTTTGTACAACTCCAAATTACGTCAATCCACAACATAACATTTGATTCATATTTTTCTACATTAGCAACTTGGCATTTTTCTTATTGTGTGTATCGGTAGGCGATTTTTATGGATCAGAATATTAGAGTAACTTAATTTACTGGCCGACAGCTACATAACTGTCATTTAAGTTGACGCATGGACAGCGTCTCGGTACCAGCGGCGGACCCAGAAGGGGAGGGGGAATAGGGGCCATCGCCCCTCCCAAGACTGCTCCCAAAATAAATTAAACGAAATAAACGCTAAGTAAAATACTGACAAATATTACCTTACACGTTTCCTAAGACAACACAACATTTACAACAGAATCACGGTTCAACGATTTTGTATTGCAACAACATATAGACGTATAAAATAGATAATAAATTGTTTTCCGTACTTTAGATAAAACGGTCTAGTTATTGTTTCCGTAATTTAGATAAAAAGTTCTAGTTTCCAAAATGTTTTGAGGTATTTAGTTGGTATGGTTGGTAGTTTTGAGGTATTTATTGTATGTGTTCCAAGTACTAACACAATTATAGAGACACGTGGGACCAGGATATTAGAGTATATATTAATTATTTTATATCAGCACAAAGGTTTTTCACTATTAATACATAACTTATTATTTCAAATATTACAATTTCTTGAAGTGGTATATTCAGTTTACTTAGTCCGTAAACTTTTTAAACACTGCCATTTTACACCTCTAAATGCAACTATTTTTCCGGATCCACCATTCTTTGCTCGAGACGTGAATATTTCTACTTTTCTAGGCATGCCCCCCCCCTCCTCTACACGAAAAAAAAAAGGGCTAGACCCGTCCTGCTTGGCACTGGGATTGCTAACTGGTGTTTAGTAAATTCCGCTACATCTAACATCAAATTACACAAATTCCACTCAAAAAGCTACACTGATATCAATTAATTAACATATAATAATTTTTATGAGGTTAATAAACTAAAATTAAACTTCTCTGATCGTAAAGTACAATTTCTACGTCCTCCGCGAGTACTGTTGATTTACAACACAGGAGATGACAATATTTTCGCATTTTTTAAGTGCCTTTGTCTTAAACTTTACAATCGCAGAAGAGAATGTAATGTCGGAAACGTTATTTAAAAAATACAAAATTGCGAATCACGTCTGAGCGTCTAAGATTACTACCACAGACGTGTGAACTACTTCTAGATGTCTACGATTACTGACATCGTTGAATTGTTATTGAAAGAAACGGTAACGATTGTGCGATACAAAAACATTAGGATTTTATCTGGCAATGAAAAAAGAGAAATTACCTTTTTCCTTGGGGTCTTACCATCACAAGTACTGCAATGCGGTGCCAACTCCTAAATGTTTTTTTTTTTTTTAATTAACACTCTTTTTCACAACAAATATTCTAGGTTTCTTACTAGACGGGATAAAAACATTTCTACCGCAAAAATGAACTTCAAAAAATTAGCAGAAAAAACTAAACTGACGACACTGCACAATACTGCTTTGTTTAACGACTAGTTTTTCTTCAGTAAACGTACGAAAACGTAACAGAACTACACGATCGACAAGCATATGGTGTTATAACGTCGTTGCCCGACCTTCACTGTTTCGCACCGCACTATCGATACATCATAATGTCCCAGAACTGCCGTATTTATGATTTCACTTCAGTTCTCAACATCTCCACCGTCATCTCACTACGGCCTTTGAAAACAAATAGGCATACCGGATGTATCACCTGTGAGTCGTCAGGTGCATTTACGCTCTTTAGTCGCTACATGTGAAAAGTATTCCGGCCAAATGTCGCTATGTACTATAGTTAACCCCACCACCCTATCGATTGGCGAAAAAAAAAAAAAAAAATCTTGTACAAGATTTAACTTGTAAAGGTTAACAAAATGGCGTTCCGCCACTAATCGCGTGACGAAGCCGACGACGCGTTTTCTTTGGGCAGATGTTATCTAAACAAGGCTGAAAACCGAACGTCAATACACGCAAAAACACCAGCGTAAATACTCCTGAAGACTCATAGGTGATAGCCTGTATACCAGTCGTCAAGAAAATGACAAAATGTCCGCTTAGCTTACTGGTAATTAGTGACTTTTAGTTAGCCTGCTGCGACTGCCAGCGTGCTCCAGGCGCAGACTATTTCTCCCCAAGAGACGTTAGAAGAAGGTTGGCAACATTTCAGCTTGAACCGTTCAAACAGTAACCCTGCATGGCTTAAAGGCTTTCAGACATAACGTGGTCACGTGACTGAGTAAACTTACTCTGACCCAGTAGTTAACTTAATAAAACCACCTGTTAGAGCTATGGAAGTTCTATTACTTACCATGGTAGATCCAACATTTGTTTCAAACAACACCACGCAGTACAGGATACCGGATTTTTAAAGTTAGTTGGAATGGGAATATGCATGGATGGGTTTGTGAGTATACGCCATTGTAGAGTATATTTGTTTAATTATTTTGGTTTTACATACCTTCATACAGCGCATGGCCTAGGTAAAGGTACACAGGGAGAAAGGGGATACGAGTCAACCAGGGCCTGTTTGCATTCATCTGGAGTGACTTCGGGAAACCCAGAAAAACCGAAATCAGGATGGCCGGATCCGGGTATCGAACCCGGATCCTTCCGAATGCGAGTGTTTTACTAGAGCTCCACCTCGCTCGGTCAGTAGACCTATCTCTTATTGTCGCTCGTGGCGTGATCTGCCACAATGTATTACGCTTCCAGGAATATATTTCTTTCCCGTAGTTTTAAAATTTATTACTTCCCGCCCCTTCAAACAATCGGCAATAAATTACTTAGCAAGCTGAGCGAGAGAACTTTCCTAGGCACAACAGCAAGCTTCTAGCCTCGAAGCCTTGGCGAGAACAAGGCTAGGGAATTACATATTCAGTTATGCTCGGTGTGGCTCAGTCACCTTCGCTTTCGGACAAAATCCGTTCCCTGAATTCTGAAGAGGAAACTATTGTATAGAGACGAAAATATTGGGGGAGGGGGTATTTTAATTAGGCGTTTTCGAGTGATTTTCGAGAATGAAAATACTTATTTGTTAACAGATACAAAGGTATTCAGAAATAAGCCCAAAAGATAATATAACAATGTGGGCCGCACCGAGATGAAGAAAGAAAAGTCAGTGGTGAGATTCAGGGTGGATTGCAGAGTCAAGGGAGGAAAATCTTGAGTTAAAGGTAAAACTATGGAGATCTTGAGTGAAATCTAAGAATTTTTCGTTTGCATTGCAGAGTCAGGAAAATGTATATTATTTCCCATTTATTATGCACAAAACTTACATGACAGTGATTTGTTAACTTAAATTTAGTGTTACGGATACCTTAATACTGAAAAAATGCAAAATAAAAATTATAAAAAAATACGTCGTCGATCCTGTTTATAAAATGGCATCGTAACCACTTTGTTTATAAAATGGTATCGTCGCCATCATGTAAAATGTACGGCGAATATAAATTGTGTTGTAGATGCCAATTGATTCTTTCATTTACACCATGGTTATGTTCCCCCTCTAAAATATTAACAATAAATTTAAACTTAGTATATTTACTCTCCCCCATTTGGCATTCTAACCTCAATTTACGGCCGCCATAACTGATTTGCAGCCTGTTAAATTTTTAAGGAAAGTTTGAGGACACCTTAAGAAATTCTTAGTTTTTCCAGAGATTTCACTCATTTTTCGTCTCTGCAATGAAAATTTCTCACAGTTCACTCAGAGAGGCCTTAGGTTTTTCTCAATATGACTGTGCAATCGGCCCTTACAGTTATTTGCTCTCGCTACGGCCTGGCAGCGGTACGAGCTTACATCCAGCAATGTATATAGCATGCCCTAGGATCTAGGCACTGTATAGGCCATTCACGATAAAGTGAGCACTGTAAAAAATTTTCTTTCAGTCGATTTACTGCCACCTTTACAAATTTTAATATGAAAACTTCTGTGTAAATAAACACCAGTGTAAACGTTTCAACACCCTCAAAAGTTAACATATATTGACCCAATAAAACATACTTCTAATAAATTACAAGTTATGCTAAGTGCTAAGTTTATAGTGAACAGCCTATAGTATGGACGGCTGGACAGACGGGCGAAGTGGACTGAAGCAGGAGGTGTTCAACCAAGCGTGAGGCGGCTAGGAAGCGGACACGGCCGGCTGCTGACCTTGAGGACAGCCGCACCCTAACAGACACGGGCAGCATGACGAGGTCTTCAGTCACTGCAGACAGTCCAAACACGGACACGCGCATGTTCTGTCTCGCCTTCAACTGCATTTATCGAAACTACGCGAGAGGTTTACGAATGTCAAAATTATTTTCAACTGTATTTTCGAAATTCGGCTATTATAGATGCCTAGATATTACCATATTAAAAATTATAAAAAGGTCCGTTTTCCAAATTGTATAGATTTTGTAGTTTCAAGTCCTTATTTTTCTAAAAACAATTTTTAATTTTTACTCGAAAGTAAAGCATACTACCACATAGTGCTATATAAATAAACGTTCGCTGATAAAATATCTACTCGGCTAATAAATCTCATCGAGTAGTTCATATTATATTGATGGTTCCGTATTACAGTCGTCCGCTCTCGACACAGTACATTTCCGAACACCTTACCCTACAATGTTTATTACAGGAACCTCTGTGGCGTGGTAGGGTAGTCGGAACACTCGTCTCCCACACCGATCCGGGTTCGATTTCCAACGGAATTAATCCCGGTTTTTCGCACGTGGGAAACGTGGCGGACTTTGCCGTTGGTCAGCAGGTTTTCTCTGGATTCTCTCGTTCTGTCAGTTCTTTGTTGCAGGGCTCTGCGGAGCACCCCAATGAAGTCTGCTACATCAGAGGTACGAAGCCCTGATCTTCCCATACGCTATTTATTCAACGTGCCATCCTCCAAGTTACAATTCCACGTCGTGATCGTTATCAGAATATTTAAAATGTGAAAGCGTGCTCTAATTAATATTATACGGAACAATGTTTCACTTGACGAACGGCTGTGTTCTAATAGTTGCGATTTTCCGTTTTGCAGTCATTCTTAAGGCCACGACCCGTCAATTCTACTGATTTTACGATAATTAATATTTATTTCTTAACAAAGAGCAGACATCGAAAAACTGTTGTAAGGTTTTGTTAAAAATAGTTTTTACTATGTATTGTAATTTTTTCTAGACAAAAAAAATATATATTTGACTAACTAGCTCATTAATGAGAATTTCCTTAATTGCATAATTAACTGAAACCACTATATAATGATAGCTGTATTGAACAATAAATTAATCAACAATAATTAATAATTCTCTATATATTTACTTTTACCACCTTTGTCACATTTTTTATCTTAATGTATTTAATTATTCAAGTGGCTACTAATATAAAGAAACCGGCAATCACTGCCAACTTAAAAGTATATGCAATATATACTCAGCGACAAAGTTATCTTTTTTTTTTTTTAAGAGCAAACCTGAAATACCACTTAGAGCATCAAAACCAAACAGTAAAATTTTTAAAAGTTGAGGTTGAAATAAAAATAAGCATCGAACATTGTGCTAAACTTAAGAGAACAATTTCCAGGTACGACTAAAGTATTTTTTTTGCTATCGCGTAAAACAACATACATACTTCAAAAAATTAAATCTAAGGAAGAAAAAACTTCCTTATCGACCCTTAACTTCTCTATCAAATTTAACTGAGAATAGCAGATAACATTACGTTCCTATATTCTTCAGCACAGACTTACGAAAATTATGTTATCGTAGTCAAAGGTCCGGAATAATATACTGTAGATAATAGACTGATTCTAGGTTACCGAACAGTTTTGAAACAAACCTTAGTAAAAATATTTGCTCTTAATCTACATATTTTGTCAAACAGTGGTTGTGCGATTGGCTAATAAAGAAGGTGTATTTCTATGCCGTAATAGAACGTGTTACATAAATTAACACCAAAAAGGTTTAGTCAAATCTATAGGTATTCCAGAAGTCTACAGATAAAAAAAGTAGGCCTATAAATACTTTTTGCCAACTTTTGTGAGCAAATATTTTGCTATGCGTGTAAAACTATCTGTAACGTTCAATTCTTGTATATATTCTTCAGGTGGCGCAAGAAATTACGCAGACGAAGTTGTTTGACGAAATTTTGCTTACAGTCAGCTCGATGTATTGTCTAGGATTACCTTTTAGTGGTCCTTCCATACTGAATTATCCAAGTATTTATATTTTCAGTGAACGTTTAAGTGATTATTACCACTTACAAAAAAAATCACGAATAAATAAATCGTGGTTAACTACCTGTTTATATGGTTTTACACACATCCGACCACAGAAACTCATCCACAATTACTAAGAGTCACCTGAAACTATAGCCGTGTTCCAACTGACAAGTTTAGATACTAAACGGTCACGTCTTTTGATTTAGAATACTAAAATCCTGCCATATTTGGTAGTTCAGTATTTAGAGTTTTGGTGTGCAGCGAAGGTTACCAAATAGGAAGTTTTCGACAGCGTTCCAATAGAACAATGCCTAACAAGTAATTGGACACTGTGTACCTTCGACAGTGTAGAACGGGTTCTATTTGAAAATGAAGCGCACAGCCGCAGAAAACAATAGACGCGCCACGTGTATCTAGCAATTATTTACTCCATAACAGCAGTAAGTATTTACTAGATAATAGTTAAGAACAAAGACATTTTTTTTCTTAAATTCTAGCCACAACCGGTTTGTCGCGATAAGCTCAGCTGAATCGTGTGCCTACGTCACTGAGTGGTGAAAGTGTGATGTTGACTAACTCCCAGTTCCACGCGCTGCACAGCCAGTACTGCAAGCAGTCGACCACGTGACCTTTTTTAATATTCGGGCACATCAACCACTCCGAACACGCTGCGTACGTTACGGCGTTCTATGTATTACGAGCCAAACGAACTGCTCGAAGATCTCCAACTTCGCTTACCAGACACATTTCACCAAAACATTGTCACTCGGTTAGAGAACCTACAACGAGAATAATTATAAACAGAACTCATGTGAACTCACTTTATCATGCCTTCTGATAACCGGCAGGTAGCTTTACCTCCGAGTTTTGGCGAGAACAAGGGTATAGGCTGTTCACTTTAAACTGATCACTCTTCAACATTTGCAATAACCAAAAACTGTATTTTATTGAGACCTAAAGTGATTATAGTTTTCAGTGTGGTGAAACGTTTACTCTGGTTTTTAGTTGCATGATAGATTTCATATTGAAAATAGTAAACATGAATGCATAAGAGCTGAAAGAAAACTTACAACAGTGCTCACTTTATCGTGAACTTCTATAGAGATTTATTTACATATTATATTATATGGGGCCCAGTCACCTTTCACGATATCTCTCCAGGACAAAACCAATTGGTACGTATAGAAGAGGAAAATACTGCTACAGGAATTATAGTATGGGAAAAAAAGTACGAGTATGTGTTTTCGAGTGATATTTGACAATGTAAATACTTATTTGGTCATAGTTTTCAAGGAGTTGACATAACAGCCTAAGAATCCTATAGCTATGAGAGTCACAGCGAGATAAACAAGTCTGTGGTGGCGTACATGTAGGTCCGACAAGCACTCAGTCACATCTAACATAATTTAACACGTAACTACCTACCCTTGCAGCAATAATGATTACTTATTTTTATGAGGACAAACACGCTGCGGGCGAGATTGGAACCTATGACTCTCACAACGTAAATAAATACATCGTTCCCACTTTAATTCAGGAGTTGTTTAGTATAAATTTTTGTCACGCCTAAAATAAAGCAGATATTGTAAAACCCTCACCCAAGTTCGTTGAAAATAATGAAAAAACTATGTCGACTTTTTCTATGGCAAAAGAAACACTATACTGTTAGCTAAAATAAAATTTCGTTATGTAACTAATTCGCCGAAACCATAATATTTCTGTCTAGAAAAAATATGATCTATTAATAAAAGCTACTTTCAGCGTAACACAGTTTTACATACCTATATTTTTCTTTTGGTTAAAAAAAAAAATGATCATCGGAAAAGCAGTATGAAAAAGGCACAGTTGCTTTAATGACGCAAGTTTAGAGACAGTTTTAACAGTTTTTCTACTCTCGTCTGATGATATTAGATAACCATCCCCCTTCCTGTTCCTGTTTCGTTGCTAAGTGGCCACTGTACCTCGCGCGAAGTCAGTCCAGGTGTTACTGTTACTAACAAACGGGACACTTCCCAACAAATGTTACAGAATTGTTTTAAGGCCGTGCTATCTTGTATCTACTGTTTTGCGATAGTTAATTTTTAAACGTAAACGAGAGCAGGTATCACAAATCTGTTTGGCTGTTTTGTTAAAAATGGTTTTTGCCATGATGAATTTTGTTAGTTAAATAATTAACTAAGACCATAGTATTTGCTTCCTCGAAAAAAATCAACCAACATGGAGAAGATAAATTTGAACAAAACTGACGAACAAATGTTTGATATCTGCTCTCGGTTAGGCGCAAAAAATAATATCGCTAAAAAAGTAGAAACAAGAAAGCATGGCCATAAAATAGCAAAGAATAATAAGTGCGCCAAGGACACGGTCGTAGAAGAACAGGTCTGGACACTCGCCTATCTAACAATGTATTTTACTTGACTCCCTTGTTGTTTGGCTGTAGTTCGTCAAGTTACCGAGAATGCCGTACTTTTTGGCGCTGCTTTCCGGTAGGTCGGACTCAAAACTCCGTCCACTCTTTTCCATTGTTAAATTTATAAAGTAAATAAAGATTGCTGGAGCCTTTTCTTAAATTTGTGAGCGAAAAAAGTATTTCATAAATTGATAAATAATACGTTTTGATAAATTGTTTATCTTAGCGGAAAGGAAGTGGGCGGAGTTTAGTCCGACCGCCGTAACATCAGCGCCAATAAAACACAATATTCTCGGTAACTTGGTGAACTACAGCCAAACAACAAGGGGGTCAAATATCCAGGCGAGTGTCCCATGGAGGTATTAGTCTATGGAGTGGAAGCCTTTGAGCAAATTTGAAGCCGGCCAACAGACGACGTTTAAAGACAAGGATAGAGCTAGTGGTGGCAAAAACATGTAAACATAGCATTGAGCTGAATGAAAATGTTTTAGTTTTCTGTTAACTACACATTATGGTGAAAGTTTGTGCAGCTCTTGACCTTACAAACATA
>PNEQ01085395.1:0-11470 GCA_003012365.1 Medauroidea extradentata | reverse complement strand
GGGGGAAATTCATCATGTGACTAACAGCCAATTAAAATAAAGGAAGGGGTAGAGGTAGGGGAGGGGGGATAAGTTAATAATTACATGTAAAAAGTGGTGGGGGTCGTCAGTGTGCGATGGAGCTCGTCCGGGTAAGACGTGTCGGTAGGTGATTTAATTAAATAATTTTTATATAAAAAGTTTTTATTAAATAGTTTTTATTACAAAGTTTTTTTTAAAGTTTTTATTACAAATAATGTTACTAAAAATTTTATTTATAAAATACATGCGGGGTTATAATGGAATGCGAAATCGAAATTTTTTTTCGAAGAAACACCAAGATGGCGGCCGGAAACAAGATGGCGTCCGGAAACAAGATGGAGGTAATATTTTTTTCGGAATTTTTGAAATTTTTTGAAAATTTAGAATTTTTTTAAATTTTTTTGAAATTTTGGGAAATTTTGGTAATTTGACACTCAAGGTCAAGGTCAAGGTTAAAGGTCAAGGTCAAGGTCACTGTCATCCAACATGGCGGCCGGGGAAGTGACGTCACAACATGGCGGGGGGCGCCTCACTTGGGCGGGCGCCTCACACCGGCTCCATGTCCCAGAAACCCCATAATCATACTACTATCGTTGCCATCGACGAAGCCGAGTGGGAGGACATTCTGCCATCCATGACTACGACTGATCCGAACACGATCAGCCTTAACCAGACTGAAGTCAGCAGTAAGCCATCCATGCACCGCCAGTGTGTCTGTGTAGTCTATGCACAGGTGCAACGTTCCATCGCTCAGAAGTACCGAGAGACTTGCAGCACCGGGGTGTTGGAGTAAAGGAGGGTTGTCAACAGCTGTGTGGAGTCCTGCTCATCGAAGGCTAGTGACTGGTGGGTTCTGTTCATCTCGGCTAGTATATGTGTGGCATGTTGCATTAAATGTACGATTAAGCCATAGTGGGTCACTCTGGAGTACAGCAGACCATGAAGATTTTCCACGAAATCTTAAACTATCAGGCATCGCGCGAGACGTGTGGGAGAACGTATGGAAGTGTATAACCTGCAACTACTTCAATTTGTTCCTGGCTGGCATCATTCAGTAGCAGCAGCTGCATGTGCAGTCAGCACAGTTTGAGTCCATCGCCCAGGGGGCCGATTAAATATCGCTTTTGAAAGGTGCAGTGCAAAATTTGCACATGCGCTGCGTTGCTTTGGTATTAAATATATAAATACGCAGGTGCAAGTGGTCACGTGACGGCGCATTGTGCCTGAAAATCTGCGACTAGCAAATGGCTCGATGCAAGTATATCTGCACCTTTCGCACATGCGCATTGGACAATTTTCGGGTGTGTGAAAGTGAATTAACATAAAAGTTGGATATCATTATCTGTATCCAGTGTTCTATGAACTTTAATTATTTATGTTTTCGTGTACACATTTCAGCTTTTAATAGATACGAAGTACAGTAGAAGTACGAAACTGAAATTTTTTTTACTAAAGAAGCAACTAAAAATGGGCAACGATTTATCCTTTCCCGCAATATATTTTGAGGGTATTTTTCCGTGACACACGACGAGAAAATAGAGTTGCGTTTGTGACGAGGTTGTTTGTGCCGTTAAAAACTTTGCTTAAAACTTTTATGCAAATGATAATGTAAATAAACAGCGAATATGTTTTGCAAGTACCTGTTTGGCTAATTGCTTAAAATAGTGACATTACCTCTCTATTTTCCTTGCTTGGATGGGGTGTTTCAACATCACATCTTTCTTGCCGACGTGTTTCCCCATACCTGCATTATATTTAAGAGTGATTCTCTTTATTTCATAAAATGGGAGGGCTATCATTTTAGTTTTAAGTCTTTCGTGAGACTTGCTGTCTACACATATCACACCCTACCTCGGTGAACATTGAACTTACAATAATCCAGACCTAATTAAATTTATTGCACTATAGTTGTACGAACGCCACTCGTATTCACTACACATTAGCAATTATTTATGACTCACTGAAAGACGAATGCCACATGTATAACCCATTAGGTAGTAGGCCTACACTCACAAATACCATGTCGCACGAGTTAAAATAACTTACATGAATTTCAAAACTAGGCCACTCAAATTAATATCAGTACAAATATAAAATGTATACATAATTTTTGCTCTAATCGCGTCACACGTCTAACACTTTAGGGACTTTACTTTCAGTTAGCAACATAAAGTATGTAAAAGCTAGTTACAGACGAAAACCACTCTGATGTGTTCCAATTGTGTTACAAAAATGCTGCTCTTCATTAATAAAGCACTTAATTATTCACGAACACAAAAATGAACACATGCATCCACTACACTGAAAGAACCACGACATTATGGAAATTTCCTTTCACACTTCAAACACAACTACGACATATACACTTGTAATAAAAACTTTGTAACAATTTTTCTTCATAATTTGATATGAACCTATACTTCTTACATCCTTGTTTAATCACGAGAAGGCACAAAATTTGAGGTTACAAAAAATTTAACCATAACAAAACATTACTTTTAGCTCGAGAAATATTCACTGCTACATGGAAGCTATATCTGCATGTAAGCACGCGGGTGTGCAGACAGCTTTTGCCGTTCAAGTGGCAGTGAGAATGATGTTACAAATTTTCTGATTGGCTTCTGCTATCGGGAGAGGGGAGGTAGTTGCGCCGAGCCAAAATAGGCTCCGCCCCTTGCGTCTTGCGTTTTCGTGTATATTTAATTCCAACCAAGACTCAAGGTGCAGGTGTAGAGTAGATTTTACTTGCGTTGTGCTGCGCCGGTGCAAAACACAAGTGGTGATATTTAATCGGCCCCCTGATGCATGTTGTAATGTAGGTTATATGAGAATCGTGAGAAATATTTTGGGATATTGATCGTTGTGGTATTTGTTTGTCGAGTCCGTTACAACTGCACCTGATTAATGTATCACTAGAGAACATTCGTACTCTCGCCAACATGAAATATGTATTAAATTGCAGCAGTCCACAACATATTGTGATGCCTATCTCAGTGTTTGGCTGCACACACTACAGCAATAAAACAAAAGCATACTACAACTACTATAGGCTTTGTTTATGCAGTTTAGACAAACTGTACTGTTATGTTATGGGTGGCTTCAATGAGATAGGATAAAAGGTACCGTAGGTACCGAACTTTTTGGTTTACAATCAACACAAATCAAATATTAACGAAACATAACATTTAATGAATCGTGTAGAAATTCATTACTGGGAGGAGAAGGAAAATACATACTGCTTGATAGTATGGTATGGTATAGGCTGGAATATGTTGCAAAAGAGAAGGATACATATATGGAACATAAGATGCGGGAACGGAAAAATGTGTAAAGAGGGTAACGGGATGGGTGAATAGATGGTGAAGAAGGCAGCGGTACGATGGGGAGGATGAAGGGATATATAGGCCATCTGTAATGTTGAAGGAAATGGGATGGAGTACACTAACAGAAGAAGAAATGAAAGTCTGGTCAGGATATTCATACTTGTGACTAGAGAGGGAGATTGGGGAGGGTTAAATTGCCACCTAGCTAAGGGAGGGTATGGGGGGGAGTAAACACCAGTGAGAAGGTTCAAATGGAGTGGAAGAGAACGAATTGGTTAGAAAGTTTATGCTTTTGTGGTCGATGAGAGGAATATTTTACAGAATGATACGGTAACTATTAGGAGTTGGAAGGTTCAGGAGGGGTTTGGGAATGGTAGTCTAGAGAGGCAGGCAAGAATTGATCTCGCTACATGGCGACATACCAATTGCTAATATCTATTTATTTGTATTAGGTCGAGGCTCTTAAATAGGGTTAGGGTGGGTTGCATGGTTGTTTACTGTTGATGTAGTTGACATGTTATATGCATGGTTCTTGTAGTAATAAGAATGTAGTATTTACTTTTATTAATTTCTATATATAAATGCAGGCTTATTTGCATATGTTCAGACGTTTTATAATTTACATTTACTAGTAGTCCTATAAACATAACCTTAACTTACAAAGTCTTACACAATGTACGGTACTATACACAAAACTGAGGTGACAATAATTACACAGAACTGAAATGCGTAATATGTATATTTTATGTCCACATATGTTTACTTTAACGTTTTAAAAATTTATATATTTGGATTGTGAGCCAGTTACTCGCTACCTGCACATTTTCACCAATTGTTTTCATCCTGTATTTACGATTTATTATCGTTCCTAAATTATTAAAGGATATATAGGGGTATTTATATGATTTACATAACACATAGACATACACAATGCATCGTAAGCTTTGTTTTTCTGTTATTATTGGCACATAAACGTAATTATCCCTAACCAACACCCTGCCACGCCCCTTTGTTTTGACGTTGGAAAACATGGCCGACACAAGTTCAATTGGGCTTCAGCCAGAAAGCGCTTCCGTCCCTCTATGTTTACTATATATCTCGTTGAAATACACGGTAAAAGTAACATGGCTTACGTCTTCAAAGCGTCGCGGAATCGCATCTCACGGCCCCAAGAGCATGTGAGATTTTTCCGCATGGAATAATTTCATTTCGAAGTTATTTTCACTCAAGAATAGCAAAATGAAATCCATTACGAAATTCCGAGCAAATTCGCAATGGAATAATCTCGCATAATTTCAATAATTGGCTCCTAGGACCTCATGTAGCCCTACCCCAGAAACACCAATGGCAAGAGGTATCGTACTGGTCGTAATGGACGGGGGTCGATTCTCGAGTTGTTACGAGATTATTTTGAATTGCCGAATATCACCTACTAAACTTCGAAACCTTTATCACACTATGGCAGAATGGTATTCTTGAGTTGAAATTCCGAAGTGCGGAATCTTCGTGCTAGATCTTCCGCAGTTTCAAACTTCCGGTTACACTCCCGCGGCAGAAATCTGCGAGTGAAAAGAACGCTCTACTTGTATGACGCACAGAACGCACCCTCTGGAGGAAAAGATCGTTTGTTCTGTGGTCGCGCGCAATATTCGCACACGTATAAACGGAATTATAAAGGAAAAATATATAATTAACAAGCAACGTGTTTTGTAATGCAATATTATTGCGTACAAATAGTTACAAAGTCTTTATCAAAAGACATTCAATTCACAAGTAATTGTATTAGAAATTCAGGACACTGCTGCCATCTTGCATCTATTTTACGAACATAATAACGTTGCCTTTTTTTAACGAGCACGGCTGTTTGTGAAGCTTAAATTTGCTACGTAAGATTGTTTTGTATTGCACACTTCTCGTAGGTAGTGAAATTTAAGTCACCACAAACGAAAGATAACTGAGGCTGTGTCCCAATTGGCAGAAAGAGCACACTCTCGCACACTCTTGACGTCAAAGAGAGTCCTCTCTGCATGTCTCGATTCAAGGGAGAGTGAACGAAAGGGAGAGTGAATGACGATGTACACTCGGTACCCACTCTCGTTCACTCTGTGGTAGTCATATAAATTTAAAGGCGAAGTGACGAAGAATTTATTGGGATCGAGTTGTAGGAGTCGGTGAAAGTTTGTGAGATAAAACACCTTGTAAGAAAATAAGATTTTTCGGAAATGTCCAGCTTTATTTGTAGGTAAATATTTTTCATTAAATTATTATTAACCGAAATGCTTGGTAAATTGGTAACCTACAGCATTAACGAAGAGTTAATCTAATGCCAAACAAACCAGTTTTTTTAATTTTATAAATAGAACTTTAGCAACAGCTGATTACTTATGTGGAAATATTAAGAAAATGTAAGCATGAAAATTTTTGCAGAAAACCTACAGTCGTGATATTTCTAGGGATTACGAAGGGTTAAATGAAGTTGCGCAACGAAAGTATTATACCTATTTGTAAATATTTATTTTATTGCGACTATATTGATGCCGCTTTGAGCATGAAATCTCTTGTGTATAGTACATGACGATTCTTGAATGTTAACATTAAGAATACGTAGACAAATACATATAAAGACACAAATTGGCCTCCATGCATTCGTAGGCCTACATCATATTTGCCCATGCTGTGCTTGGTTGTCAATCATACCGGTAAAAAAAAAACATTCTAGTGAAATACAATGCATACGAAATAATCTTATTAATACAGAATTATTTAAAAGTATGTGTAGTAATTAAGTAAACATGTTGTAAGTTAGTTTGAAGGTTACAATGAACAGTATGTTAAAATACTGATGAAGCTACTGATTGTGTTCTATAAATATGGTAATTCCGCTTTTCCGCTTACGGGCGGCACTGTTGTGGAGCTGTTGTGCATGTTGGAGCTTCAGATGCAAAGCAGTGTTAAAACCTAATCCCTTCTCAGACATGCACAACTAGTGTTCCTGAACCCTGTGTGTCTACCTGATGACGGGAACAGATTCCAGTTCCCGAAACGTCGTTTATACTGACTGTTTGGATAACTACTGTGTTTTGTATCGTCTCATCATTTGTGTCGTTTGTTGTTTTTTCTGTTTGTGTCCGACATATTTGTGTTTTGTTTAGTCTCATCGTTGTTTTGTTGTATTTCTGTGTGTGTTCTTGCCTCGTCTCATCGTTGTGTCGCATGTCAACTTAGCTATTTTTATATCCTTGTTATTTCTTTTATTTTCTGTTTGTTCATTGTTTTTATCTGACCAGATTCCAGTTTTGGAATTTCATGTTGTGTATGTATCCTGATGACTAAAGCATACTCTGCTTATTTATGTTTTCTTGTATTATTTTTAGTTTCCTTTTAACAGTCATTTATTTCGCAATGGAGTATGTCCAAGTAAATAAATCCAGTCACTAAAAGTCATGACTTACTAAATGTTAGGAAGCAAAGGTTGAGACAGCAGAAATTGTGTAAGAACATATGGTTGGACACATAGTGGGAGAATAAAATGTCAGCGCTGGCAAGGGAAATTAAATGAGGTCATTGGAAAAAATTAAGAGGTAGGTGTGTGAACAAATAGGTAGCAAGAGTAATTTAGTAGGCAACACAATATGTAAAAATACATTGCGTTGTTAGTGTGGCTTTGTTCACGTCTACAAACAGTCTTTATTTTGTATTTGTGAGTACCTACTGTAGTCGTATTTAAATAGGCTACATGAAATGGTATTTAAATGTGATATGCAACAGAATGCTGGTTGATGATACCAATGGAGCTGCCATGGAAAATAAAGTTGCATCATGGGTAATCAAAACGAAATGGCTAATGAAATTATTCTATTTAAAATTGCTGCATTTCGAATGGGTACTCCTGAAATATGTGATACTCTACAAATAGGTAACAGACAACACAGGGATATCCACTTGGATTACTGTATATGCGATAACCACATATTAATTTGTACCCATCTAAACCACCCTCCCCCACCCCTTTTAGAGTCCATTAGTTTAGGAAGGTACAGGTTTTGTGTGGTGTCATGAGTTATAATTACATCATAATGTCATACATTGTAATGAGGTCATGAATTGTCATGACATGTGTTGTAATGCCTTTATATGGACTATTTTTCTGATATCACTACAAGAATCCCAATAATTTTCCTGATAAATACATTTACAGCAGTGTACTGCAATTCAACAGCCTGGCAGGCTGGCCCTTAGCAGTAAATATTTATAATATGCAAGACATAAAAGTGTTGAACATCCTTGTCTGTTTTCGTGCATCATTACTTTCAGGGGACCCGTTTGGTAACAATATTTCACTCTTAAACACAGGACAAGTGTATCACATTCATGAACTTTTGCATTTCAGAAAGAGTACAGTACTATAATCCTGCAAACATATTACAAGAAGCAAACTGTTTGTCAGAATTCTGTTTCGCTTTGCATTCTTAAAATGCATAGCATTTACAACTGTATTATATGGCATACAAGTATTTTATAGACACGTGTTCTAAACTCTATAGGTTAAGAGTAGTTTATTTTATCCATTGGATCTTTTTTAGCACAATTTTGTACAAATATATTGGACAAATCTTGTTTACACTGTTATATAGGCCTTCAGTATGAATAAGTTATGTATAAGATACATAATATCATGAATAATTTATGATAATAGATTATTTCTACTTGTCATTTTGAGTTTGTAAGAGCAAAGTTAGTCTGTTTTTGTTATTTTTAAAAGTTATCTTTAAAGTGTTCAGAAAATGGACCTAGATGAATTATGGAGCCTCTCATGCTGTTCAATTGCACTGCAATGAGTTTGAATTTTTTTTGTAAGAATGTTATATGTGTTCTGTATGTATGTTACCATTTTTACAAAAATAAAACATATTTCAAAGAAAGTTTATAAAGTATTTTCCAAACATGACACATATTGGAAATACTGAATATTAGCTGACGCATTGCCGTGCGCTGTTGGTGAGTGGTGTTGCCATGGGCGCCAGCTTCCCCGGAAGTTACCGGGCGGAGAGCATGAGAGGGGGTCGTTCGGCCGTCAGCCGTAGGGGCACAGTAACGTAGACGTACATGTCAAGACACAGGGGTATTCACTTGGTGTGTGTGTGTGCATGAAATCCTAACCTTGTCAGAGCCAGGTTAGACGCTCAACACAGATCCCTCTTAAAGGCCTAGTGAGGTAAACACTGTCACAAGAATGTGGTCGAGACACAGATTCAATTTTCACTAATTATTTACTTACGTGACACGATTTAAGTTGCACGTGTGCACCGCAGATTGCCCCGTACACATTGAGGTTCCTTGGCGAACACACACAGGATACACTTGACCAGGTTAACTTTACCTTATTCACTACACACAATTATAAAAATGGAAAAAATGGAAAACATTATGTTACATGTTAAATTTACGTTGGGATCTAGGGCTGCACGGCTCTGAGGTGAATAGCAAACGGTTCCGGTATTAATTGAGTCTATTGCAGCTAACAATCAGTAAGACAACCTTGAAGACCTCAGAGCACGCGACACGCGTGCGCCCCGACCGAGCTCAATACCGAGACTGAATTGCAAGATGGCGAGCACGTGACAATCTCCCTCGTGCGCACCACTCGCCAAATAAAAAGTTAAAAATAGCTTGAGATTGTTTTTGATGAAAGTACATACACAACACTGACGGAAATAATTAATAAAAATTTACTACGATGAAACACAGAGAATAGATGAACATTTTAGACACTCGTGAATGATAAAGTTGGTAGTAAGAATATTAATGAAACAATTACACAGCGCTTGCGTTTGTTGGTACTTAATTGTTTTTGATGTGCCGACAGAACGCACACTAGAAAACCTTTTCACAAACTCTTTTCAAAACATAAAAACCTGACAACAAAAATTAAAGTACTGTCTTATACGTCTTTTTGGCGCGAGTATGCTGAAAATAACCACGTTACTACGGGAGATCTCTTAAGTCCCTTCCCGATGACCGTCCCCACTTCAACTCCCTTTTGGGTCCTTAAAACTGAAATGTTTGGTATGTTTATCATTACGCTGGTGTGTTACACTGACAAGTTACAGACTAAAACCTACGTGTCACTTACGTGGCTAATTTCTCCGTGAGGAGAGAGAGTTCGACTAAACGACCAATGGCTGGTGATACTACGAATGTCTTGTAATTTTTGTGATAATTAGTTTGTTCATTTGTCGTGTCGTTAATGAGTTATATCTTGGTAATTTGTGCCACGTGGGTGGGCGTGATCCGATATGCAGATGTTGTGTTCCCGTTCCTACCTGGCTGATGATCCATGCACACGTCGTCGGGTGCACAGCTGACATAAGGTGCGCGGGAGCACTGTTGACGGTGAAGGTGGCGCTGAAGGGACAAACGGGCTAGAGTGGTTGGCGTCAAATGCCCCCCCTCCTGGGAGACCGTTTGGACCTCGGCGGAGACCTGGTGATCCCGTCGTTGGACCTGGTGCGCTGTTGTGTCATGTGCAGCAGGTGGCTGGAGCCCGGCGTTCCTGACGGGTGCGTAGGTTGTACCGGCTCTGGATGTGCGGACTGCGATCTCGCGGTGGTCCCGTAGGGGCGTGACCCTGAAGACGGGGTGAGGCGTCGGCGGCTGCTCTGGTGGGCGGGTGTTCGCTACAGAGCGTGCAGGTCGCTCGGCCTGGACGGCGTAGGCGCCGTGAACGTCGGGGAGGTGAAGACTCACTCTCCCGACTTGAGTCGTCATCGCTGCTGCTGTCTGGAATGGTCGGTGGGCGACGACACTGCAGACGTCGCAAGCAGGGGGGTTGAGGCGCAAGCTTGTGGGGCGTTGTGCTCCCCCTGGTGCGTGACTTGTGTGACCGGACACTTCGTCACAGTGTTCGGTCGCTGACACCGCTGCTGATGGTTCACGTGAGGTGCGCATGGCGTCGTCGACTTGGACGTCCTCTTGGGCTTTGGCCTGTGCCTCAAGTACGTCCATCGGCGTGCCCGGGATGGGCTCCTCAACGGATTGCGTTACGACGCTTGACGGCGTAACAGGTGCCACGACAGGTGGTGTTGGGCTGCGGGGTGTGCTGACCTGGGTTGCAGTGCGTGCTGGTGTTCTGAGGGTAGTGTGGGTGGACGCTTCGTCGGTGCTACTTCTTGCCGCTGTCCTGTGGGGCATGGTGCCATTGGGCGTGGCGGGTTGAAGGAGGTGTTGAAGTGCGCTCCCCATTTCAGATTCTGTTGTGGTTACGTTAGAGTTCGTGTGCATTGGTGTGGCGGGTTTGTCGCCGCCGTGGTAACGTGCGTCGTCCGGGGGTTCGACGGCGAGGCGTATGTCATCCCTGTGGACGGGAATGCTGCGGCATCGACTGACCTTTACGAGGTAGGTGGTCAGCCCACGTCGGCCGATGATGAGGTGTGGTCTGTTCCAGCGTGGCGCGAAGCCAGTGCAGAAGTTCTTCGTAGCTTTCGACAGAGCGTGAGCCCGGATGTACACTGGTTGTCCGACGTGGAGGTGACGTGGCGGTCGCAAAGTAGTTGGCACCCACTTCCGCGCCGATGTCGCCTGGTTGGCGCGGACGTCCTGGAGAAGGTTTTCTCGACGTCGGCGGCGTGCGTCATTACTCTCCGGAGCTTCGTCGACGTCTGGGTGAGGGTAGGTATGATCACCAGGTAGTGGTAGTTCTCGTCCTTGTAAAATTTGAGCTGGTGATTGTCCTGTGGCTAAGTTGACTCGGCGGCGTATCGTGAATAAAGATGCCGGCAACTCTTCCGCCCATGCTGTGTGATTGTTGCCGACTCGGAGGCGGAGTTGTGTCTTGAGGTCTTGATTGCGACGTTCTGTGGGGTTCGCACGCGGGTGGTAGACGGCGGTGGTATGTGGTACCACGCCCCACTTAGTGCAGGCGTCCCTACACTTCCTGCCGGTGAACTGTGTCGCATTGTCCGTCAGCAACTTACGCGGGTAGCCCCATCGGGGGAAGAACTCCGTCTCTAGGGTACGTATCAGGACGTGTGCACGAGAACTGGACACTGGATAGGCTTCCGTCCACCTGGAGAAGTTGTCTGTGACGACTAGGATGAATCTCTTGCCGCTCTTTGTCCTGGGGTATG
>PNEQ01085394.1:0-11468 GCA_003012365.1 Medauroidea extradentata | reverse complement strand
ATAATAATAATGTTTAACCTCGCAATTGGGCTACCGCCCGGTGGCGAGTGAACTCTGCTCTATCCCTACACTACAAACCCTCCAGACCTCTTCTTAACCTCCCAGCCCCCTTCACGGTCACCAACTCCTCCCGCAGGCCATTTCACTCCCGTACCGTTCTCACAAGCATTGTTTGTTTACCCCTCTCAGTCCTTCTCCAAACCCTCTGAATCTTCTCACTATTGGTTCCTCTCCCCTTAAATGTTCCCTTACTCAACTTGCAGGCCAACCTTCCCCACCCTCTCCATTCACCACCCTGTACATGATGGAAGGGAAGGGGGAAGTTATTTCACAAGGGATCATTTTGTGACCTAATTGTATTCAGCCACACACGAAGGCAGTATGTTCCACAGTCTTACAGTTTTACAGAGATCTGGGTAACCAAAGAACATGTGCCTATTAGTATGTAGACATACAAAACTCACATCACTAAAGGCTCCGCTACAATTGATTTAGCACAGAAAATAGCACATGCACAGACACAGAACATGCACACAGCACAAAGCTGCAAATTACAATTGAAATAACACATGCACAGAAGTAATGAATGTTGTTGAAATGAAAAGAAGCTACACTGGTAAATAATACATTTGTGTGTTGTATCACTGTTTCTGAATGTTTTTATTGTTACCACCTTTCGTGAATAGTATTTTTGTTTATTTTGTAATACAAAATCGAGTGAACACATTTTCTCGCCTGGATCAAAACTTCGATTATTTACCCCCTCTGTTTTTTCCATTGCGCCTGTACCATAATTTTTTTCATTAGTGATAATGCCAAGCTCTAAGGCCTAACTATTGCAGTAGGGCTACTGCTGTATGAAGGTGATGTTAACTCCTCCCCTTCCCCCCTCGGCCTGTTTTTTTGGGCACCCAAGGTGGTCCTGTAGCCACGTGCCGGTCTGCATACCGGCGGTTGTTTGCAATTCTGGTGATTTACAACAGTCAAATTATAACAACAATAATAATTTCCCTTGCATTTGTGCTGACACCTGGAGGCAAGTGCTACTCGACCATGACAATTAGTCCCGCGGGAACAATGTGAACTACCGCTGTGTTGTCCTTGACAACCGCGCGCAACCAGTGTGGCGCACCTCAGCACCGGCCATAATGGTACTGTGGCACAGGCAGCTTGCTCTGTTTTTGCAGTGCTACGTCTCCACTGACTCCGTGCCACGAACTCATGCCAGGCACAGTACATTTCCTCTCCCTGTGACGTGTCTACTACTAGCGCCATGCTTCTTCCTCTCGCGGGAGGACTAGTTGTCGTGGTCGAGTAGTGGACCCTTACGTATATTATGTACATATGGGTGTAAAGTTTGTCAATTATATAGTTACATAAGCTGTGGCATACATTACATTGGTCCATCATAGCATTTAGTAAAATAAATATTACAATAGTCTGAAATAAACATAACAATATTATAACAGTATCGAAGTAACAACAATAGGTCTATAACAATCACAATAGCAATAATAACAATAACAGACCTTCACCTATTTCACCAAATTTAAATCCTAATTATTATGATTAATAAAACTAAATTTATTTAAATACACTTCAAATGTATAAAATCTTTTATTAAGTAAGAACTTTTTCAAGTCTGCCTTAAATTTATATTGATTAGAAATACGTAAGTGTTTTTTCTTTATAATGGTTGTGTAATGTATTAAATATACTAGCTGAAGTTGAGAATGATCCTTTTTGAACAGTGGTTAGATATGTAGATTGTACATGTGTATCAATATTATTTGTAGTTTTATATCTATGTACATCATGATTCATCTGGAACTTGTCCTCACAATTCTTTCCTCTTAACAAGTGCTCTCTGAACTGCCCCACACACCCTGCTGTCACCACATCTTCCTGCAACACATTCCACTCCCTCACCGACCTCACCATCATCGACTGCCTACCCCTCTCCGTCCTTCACACCCTCTGGATCTTAAGACTGTTGTTCCCTCTCCCTCCGTAATCACCCCTGATTAAATGGGAACCCAACATTCCCCATCCTCCCGCTCCCTTTACCACCCTGAACAATCTAACAAGCCTCTCTACCCTTCGCCTGTCCTTCAAAGTACTCCAACCCATTTCCTTCATCACCGAGGGTCTGTAATTACCTTCATCCTCTCCTTCCTGCCCTTGTCTTCTCCACCTCACCTTCCACATAGGGATCCCACTCTGCCGCTGCATATTCCAGCATCGGGCGTACCATTGAGGTGTATGCCTTCTCCTTCACCCCACCACTGACCCCGTTCAGAGCTCTACCCAACATTCTCACGGCCTTCCTCCATTCTGAAACCACTTTCTGTACTTTTTTTTTCAACTCAAATCCTCTTGCAACACCAGCCCTGAGTACTTATATTGTGCAGCTTCCCCTGTCTCTTGCTGTCCTCACTTGTAGACATCCTTACTCTTTGTCTGCTTCTTAGTAAACATTACCACCTTAATTTTCCTTACATTAATCTTCATTTTATTATTTAGACCACCTTAATAATGGATCTATATTATCCCGTAACCTCTCTTCTCTGTTCACTTCCTCATAAATTGCAATATCATCTGCAAACTGCCTCAGTTTTCCTTTAACTCCTTCACCCATGTGATTCACCATTATCATAAATGATAACGGCCCCAGCACTCTACCCTGCGGCACCCTCAAAAACACAATATGTACCTTCGTCTGAACAAGCCTCACCCACTGTCACCATCTTTCAACCTCTCAGAAAGTCCGTAATCCAGTCCACCACCCTCTCATCTCCAAGGAGATTATCCACTTTTCTTATCAACACTCCACAGGTACCTTATCAAAGGCCTTCTCATAATCAACTAAACAAGCATCCACCTGCTTCCCTCTACTACACACTGCCTGTACCAAATCCTCCAGTAGATCTGTCAGCTGAGTTTCGCATGAGAAGCCTTTTCTAAATGCACGCTGACACTCCAGCAGCCAGTTCTTACTAATCCATGACTTTTGTCATCCTCCGTCGTTATTACTTTCATTTCCAGTGCTACCAATGTACAAACAGGAAACTTCTACGAGACTTAAAGAATTCCCTTTAACAGTTTACTAATGTTTACACATTTATTAATTAATCTGTGGCTGCTAATAATTGCAACAGCTATTATTCATTACCAAGAAAGTTCTCGAGCATATTATTTATTAATGCAATTATTTACATTTTAATTTGTTTGAACGTTATGTAAAAAATTACTTTCTGTTAGGATTTTTCTGTACACCAATACTATTTGTCATATTTTAAAGTTTTGAATTTGCAATAAGTTACTTCATAAGAAAAATAATAAAATAAAACAATAGTCACAGCCTTCTTACCAAAATAAAACCTATACAACAATCACCGTCATGTTTAGTAGTCTGCGCTTCCATGCACCATCCGTCAAAAATTAGAGCTTGCCAAGTTTTCGACGGCCGGTGGATGAAAATATTGGAAGCTTCCAGTTGGCTGAAGGTGACGCGGCTGACAGACAGACAAGTAACTGATGGGCAAGACGGAAGATTGTAACACCAGTTTTACTTTCCAAACTTTTCTTAATACTTTCCAACTCCATTCACAGTGGCCAACTCCTCCAACAGTAAATGTTTCGCTCTCATGGACTTCTAAAGTATATCTCTGCCTACCTAATTCTGATCTGCTCCACAACCTCTGAATCATCACACAATTATTCTCTCGTCTGTATTATAGTACAACCCTTTAGTTAATAAACATCTTGACTTTCCACATCCTCAATCATTCACCACCTTATACATCCTGATTTAGCTTTTCATTCTTCTCCTATTCTTCAACAAATTACATTGATCTCCTCACCCACTTTCTCTTCCTCCATTTATCCTTCATTCACCTTCCAGTCTATCTTTGTACCTTCTCCGACTCCAACATCTCCATTTACACATACGGCTTCCATTGTGCTGCTGCATATTCATACCTTTTATTTCATCTTAACACTAACACTCTTCAGTAGGGCCAACCTTCCCGGCCTTTATTAGAACCATTGTACTCTTTTAGAAGCCTCTCTTATAAGATATTTTTCCTCCATAAGTCAGTTTCAACAATATCCCTCGGTACTTGTGTTCTGATGTGTCCTTTTGATTGTCCTGTCTGTGATAGTAATAATTTAATTTTGCTCACAATTAAGGTGTCCACTTGGCAAATTTTACCCACAGATTCAATCACTTCCCAACCCCTTCTGAACTTTTCCAACCCTCTTCATCGTTACCATCCCGGCTCGGAAAGTAAATTCCACTCCCTCACCGACATAAGAGTAAACTGCTTACCCCATTCCATTCTGCTCCTCACCCTTGTACAGAGATGAATGAGGATCAAAAGTTTCAACAAACTTCAAGTAAATCTAAGATGACGATATTGCATATTCCACTTAAATGTATTGAAACTATTAATTTATATTCCATTCAATCCATTAATGAGCCACACGGACTCCAGGATGTGAAATAACATTGCATTTTCTAAATTACTAAATTAAATATCTACAATATTTGTCCTAAGTATAATGCTAGTAATAACAAGAAAAAACAAGAGTCTAAAACCACTAGAGATTAATTTTCGTGTCCTCCCAGGGTTCAATATTAAGGCCTATCCATTTTTTAATATTTATAAATGATATTTTTGAAATCAAACTTAATGGTAAATTAATGCTTTCAGCAGATGAGTGCGGAGTATTTCATGAAGCAGGCATGTGATGATGAAATATCATTGATGATACAAACTGATCTCTTACAATTAAAACAATGGTTTAGCAATCATTGTTTGACAATTACCAATTATAAGAAAACTAATTATATGTTTTTCCATATAAAAACAGTTATATTATTGGTCCTGAGATACGGTACTGTACCAGTAAAAGTAGATGACATTTTAAGTAATTGAGTTAAACAGGTTAAATATCTTGGTCTATGTTTGGACTCAAACCTCTTATGGGCATCTCATATAAATTATTTAAGAAGAAAACTGGCTTTAGTTGTTCAGGTAGGGCCTACTAAATATGCTTACAAAAGTATTGGATTACAAACCTGAAATCTGCTGTATCAAATCCTGAATAATATCTTGCATACTGTAATGCAGATGTAATGGAAGTAAGAACAAATACTTAAAAGAATGGCTTGTACAGTTTGCAGTGAAGTGCTGTTTAAGCTTTAAATGATTTGCCTTAGGATATGACTATCACTAATATAAAAATCTTTCAGGAAAAACTGAAAAGTTATGTTCTTAATAAGTACAGGAATAAAATTTCTTGATAGATGATTGAGCTGTTTCTATTGGATGTGTTTTCACTCTAATATACATAAACAATGGTTAAAATATTATAATCAATTGTACTAATTACAAATAGATGTAAGTTTATGTGTAATAATTTGTTGATTTTAATATTTTTAACTAGTTGACAATATTATATCACATATTAATAGCTAATTTTTACATGTACAGGTGTACTAAATTTGACAAATGTAATGTTAGTAATTTTATGACTTCATTTAGTTGCTTGGACATACTTCGTTGCGAAATAAATTACTGTCCAAGAAAACTAAAGATAATGGAAAAACATAAATAAGCAGGGTATGCTTTAGTCAACAGGATACATATACTACGTACTGTTCCAAAAATGGCATCTGGTCAAATAAAACAAGGAACAAACAGATAATAAAAAAAATAATAAAAATAAAAAAGTAACCCAAGTAAACATGCGACATGACGAGACAAAACAAAAACACAATAGATATGTGACACAAACGGAAAAAACAACAAACGACACAACAATGAGATGAAACAAAACACAGTAGTTTTCCAGACAGACAGTATTAACGACGTTTCGGGAACTTAAATCTATTCCCGTCATCAGGTAGACACACAGGGTTCATGAACACGAGTGCGACTGTTTAGGGGACTGGAAAACCATGGGTTTATATTGGATAAAACCCCTTATCCTGCTCAGCCAGTAGGAGACGAGCTGTCTCCTGATTGGTCGTGCTGCATGGATTGACTCTGATTGGTTTTGGTGGGTTGAGTGTTCGTTTTTGTTTTGTGTTGTAAAGTTGTTTCTCTCTTAATCAATGGGCTATACATATGTTTTAATTCAGTACTCTGGTGACTGAAAATATTGCTATTAATAAAGGCTGATTCTTTGATTTTTCTTTTAATTTTGTCTGTTTCCTGTGTAACTGGTTTAGAGTCAAGAATTTTGTGGATATTTTCTCATGCATGTTCGGCCAGTCTAGATTTTTGGGTTTCACCTTTCTTGCAATTGTGTTCTTAGGTTCAGGTTGATAGAGCTCTGCCAGTTTCACCAATGTACATATGGCCACATTCGCAGGGTATCTGATATAGGTACACAGTTGTGAGTTTGTAGTTCTGTGGCTGGTTTCACCCTGGTAAACATACTTTTAATAGCTGATTTGGATCGGAATGCTGTTTGAAGTCCTTCCGGCAGACAATTGTTGTGCTACTGTAGTACTAGTCACAGATCTGATTACCTACCACTGAACAACACACACATTGAAAAAGACCTCACTGCCAGCTTAGAACAAGAAGTGTACCAAACTTTGAAAAAACATCAAAGTCACATCCGGATGAGATAAAACAAGATCAGAGCTGACGCCACACAGCAGCAGTATATCATCCCACATGCATGGTCCTACAAAAGTTCATAAACCTGACATGCCTCTGCGCTCGTTCATCAGCTCCTGCAATGCTCCATGCCAAAAACTATCAAAATATCACCAAAAAATTTTTTTTGAACACTCACAGGCCAGGCACAAACTTTTGTCAAAGACTCTATAGTCATTTTATATCCATAGCCAAAACATTGAAGATTACCCTCTGTGTCGCCACAACATATTTCCAGTTTAATGACAGTTTCTACAAAGAAACAGACGGCCTGGCAATGGACTCTTCACTTTCGCCATTCATGGCGAATATATTAATGGAGAACTTTGAGTAGGAAGCACTTAGCAAAAGCAATAGCCCTCCTGAAATCTTGCTTCGTTATGTAGATGATACTTTTACTATCTGGCAACACGAACCTGAAAGTCTGGAGCAATTTGTGAACTTCCTTAACTCATTGAGGCCATCAATCAAGTTCATCTATGAAAACGAAACCAATGGCATCATTCCTCTTCTGGGCGTACATGTCAGCAAGGAAAGCAACAGTCTGGAACCTAAAGTATACAGGAAACCTACACATAGGCTACAGGCCAAAATCTACATTTAACGTACAACCACCCTAAATGTACAAAAACTGGCATAATCCGCACATTAGTCAACAGAGCTGAGATTATTTGTTTCGAACGAGAAATCTGTAGCGGTAGAACGCAACCAAATAAAAAAACTCACAGCCAATGGTTACGTGGCAAACACCGTCAAACAGCATGTGAAACCTATCAGAACACTGAAGCCCACAGAAACTGAAATACCAGCATGAACCCTAGTTATTCCTTATGTTCGAGGCCTTTCTGAAAAAAATAAGACGCCTGGGAAACAAATGCGGACTTCCAAAAGCATTCCGATCCAAATCAGCTATTAAAAGTATGTTTACCAGGGTGAAACCAGCCACAGAAGAAATACAAACCAACAACTGTGTATATCAGATACACTGCGAATGTGGCCATATGTGTGTTTTGTTTCGTCTCGTCGTTGTCGCTAGTCAACTTGGGTTTCTTTTTTCTTTTTATTATTTTCATTTATTATCTGTTTGTTCCTTGTTTTATTTAACCCAATAACATTTATTGGAACTGTATGTTGTGTATGTGTCCTGTTGACTAAAGCATACTCTGCTTATTTATGTTTTTTCATTACCTTTAGTTTTCTTTGACAGTCCTCTATATCACAATGGAGTATGTCCAAGAAACTAAATCCAGTCATGCACTCCCATTGCACAGTTCTTTCAAAGATCATTGTAGATATCAATCATGTGTTAAAATTTTCAATAAGTTGCCGGAGGAATTAAAATTATTGTGTTTTAAAAACATCGAACACTTCAAAAAGAACATAAAAATATTTCAAAAGAACATCCATTTTATAGTCTTAAGGAATTTTATGAAAGTAAATGGTAAATCACACAAGAAGGCATAATGATAAACTAACAAATTATTTGAATAAATGGATTCAGGTTGTGTATTTTTGTACTGTTTGAATACAAATATTTTCATTGTAAATAAATAATTAAAATTGTAAAAACTATACTATCCTTTATATATATTGTCTGTGTGAATATGTAAGTTTAAGGTTTCAAATTAACATATGCAAAGCACAATAACAATATATATTGTTTTAATTTCTTTAAAAATTTTATATTTATTTAACCTGTCTAATGTTTATGCATAAGATCTAAATATGTTCTCTATTCTGTATCTCTACAATTTTGACAAGTTCTACACCCCAATGAACTTGTCATGAAAGGGGTCTTACAGAATGATGATTAAATAAATAAATATACTTTTTGTTGTCGCTCGGCATTGTACATAAATGCAATGAATAATGTCAAAATAGATAATATACAATTACAAGAAGCATATTTAACACAAAATGGACATCTTAAAACACATAATTTAAATTAAAGCATTCAAATGTGAACGATTACCATAGCAAAATAGTAATTGATTAAATAGAAAGGTTCAAAATTAACCAATTATGTGTATATACAATCTCTTTTTGAAAACATATAAAATCTAAATGTTTAGAATTTGTGTACTATTAGTACATATTGTAAGTTTTTGGCATGGAACATCTATTATTGAATGATTACACGTATTACACGAATGCACATCTGTTCTATATAATATACTAGCTGCCCCTACAAACATTATTTTGTCACATAAATAACTTATTGTAAGTGTATAAGGACGTGGTATATAAGTGGAAGAGGTCTAATAATAAAGAAATTAATTAATAAATAATAATAATACAGCAGTGACACCTGGTGGGGATAGACTGGTATCAGCTCGTGGGGATAACTGATCAATTATCACTTACACAGTTATCGACCGGGTTCTAAAATTATTACATTAAAAATATTTACTAAACAATAGCACTTAGGAGTATAAAAAAATAGATAAAAACCTATTCGCAGACCTACCAAATGCATATACAAAATTTCATTGAAATCGGTTAAGCCGTTTCGGAGGAGTATGGAAACAAACACTGTGACACGAGAATGTTATATGTATATTAGATGTATATATAATTAACATATAACTTTTAATATAAAAATTGGTATTTTGTATTATAAAGATACCAGTAATATTGAACCAGGCCATAATGAGACAACTATAATATCTGTTCCCACAATGAGCTTATGCTCAGGGAATCTTCACAAATTTAAAATAAATAAAAATAAATATACTATTACCAAGTAATCCTGTACATTGTGGAATTTTTTTGTGCACACAATAGATATAAAAACAATTTTTTTTTAATTAATAAAATTTAGTATCCTAGCCATTCAGCAAATTAATATATAATTTATAATCTATTATACAATTTTATGTCAGAATGAAATAACCCTTCTCGGCCTACTTTAAGAGAACTTGCAGGATAGTGCATATTCTCTATATATATAGTATGTCGTCAGCATTCATAGAGTATTTGGGCCGGGGAGGGGGGAACAACGACAAGTCTAGGCTGTGTCGCTGTGGGACTTGGAAGAGTGTGCGTGTATGTTGCAGCTGGACTCTTGTTGTCGTAGAGGATGCAGGTTCTTCAACCTCATCTACCTGGTAGAGGACCGGGTGCATGTAGACCTCAACACTACCAAGAACACATGCCAGGCCTGTGAGTATATACCACCCCCTCCCTTCCTGCCCATCCATCAGTATTCTCTTGCTAATACTTTGTGGTGTGTGAACATAATAATTTCATTCAATTATGTACAATTATTGTTCTGTCTTATTTCCTGCTTTTAGCTCCTTTTTTTTAACTCTAACATAACTTCAATTTATGCTCTTCCAAACTGACACTGTTTTCTATAGATGTCTTTACGCTCCTGCTTTGTTTCTGTTTATGAAATGCTACTTTTATAAAAAAAATTTAGCTATAGTTGTGGTTGTTAACTGAACAGAAAAGAAATATAATATGCAAGAAATGAAAAATACTGCACTTTTATATGCAGGAATATTAGACAGAGTTCTATTGTATGTCCATTATCTTATCTTATTGTAAATACTACCACAAGAGCTCTTAACGAAAACTGGTCTGCTGCATTCCTAGGTGGAACAGTAGCAGGACACACTCCTCACATTCAGGAGGTCCCTGATTTGATTCCTGCATACATCAACCTGATTTTTGTTTCACAAGGTTTTCTAAAATCACTCCAGGTGAATGCTGGGATGATTCCTTTGATAAGCCATAGCCAGTTTCTTCCCTCTTTCCATTTCCTATCAAGTATAAATAAAACATTTCTTATCCTGGTAGTAAGAACAGTATAACTAAATAAAACAGTTAAATAATGCAGTTCGAGCATTTTTATTCCAGCACACTAGCGTCTTGCAGAGTTCTGAAAAATTAGGCACTTTAACGAAAGCACCTGGTCGCAAAACATGCAGCTGAAAATTTACAAAGAATGGTGTTTTGGGCTACAGGTGCTGCCTACACATATTAAATGGCTATTTGAAATAGAAATCTGGTCTCAGTCCCATGGATGAACTATGAAGTTACCTTTCAGTATATCACACGCCTGGCTGGTATCAACTTCCTCCATTTGTTCACATAGGCTACTTCCAAACTTCTCTCGTACTCACCAAACAAAATGGACACAGAAAAAAAAGTGGCATATGAATGACAATGACTTGGCTAAACTGCCATAAATACGCATGTGTTTATGACTTTAAATATGAAATTTAAATAATTTGTTGCTGCAAGTATTAGTACTGAGAAAACAAAACATTAAAACTAGTGTGTACTTGTTTCATATTTCTGTGTTTGATGCGTGGGAACAGCAGAGCGATACGAGCCAGAGTACCACACTCTGTATTTTTGGAGTTACAGAAGTTAAAGGAGCATTTTTTAGCCATTTTGAGAGGCTCCAAAATCATGTTTCCAATAAGATTTCTGAATTTTTAAAATTATAGAAACGTAGTTTCAAGTGTGTGTTCTTTTCATAGATAACCATAGTAAGAATATGTTAAGATAGTTTTCTGTAAAAAGAATTTGTGTGCCATGCTACAACAATTTTAATTTTTAATGCATCAGGTACGCAGACTTCGTAATAGTAAGGTAGGTGCACCAGTGGTCGTCATGTTAAGGTACAAACAACACATAAACCATGCATTTGTTAAACGGTTTAGTAAAATTTTAAATGTGAACATTCTATCAATAACTGCAATATTTTCTTACCTCATATACATGTCCAAGGTGAAATTCGGTTGGGTACTTTCGGAACTATACACTTTTTAAAAAGTCATGTTT
>PNEQ01085391.1:17075-57257 GCA_003012365.1 Medauroidea extradentata | reverse complement strand
GTGGGGTACTCGAGTGGTGGTCCCAGCTGAAGGCAGAGACTACATTTTGAGGACATTGCATGCGGGCCACCAGGGGATAGTCCGCATGAAGGCTCTGGCCCGCAGTTATGTCTCGTGGCCTGGTATTGATGCTGATGTGGAAGGAGTTGTGCAACAGTGCGAGACCTGTCAAGCATCTCGCCACTCCCCTATGAAGGCGCCAACCCACCCATGGGAAACTACAAAACTGTTGAATGTTAAATGGAAGCAGTCTTATTATGATTGTGAGACATAAAAGAAAAATTGAGTGCTTTGTTGTTAACTTGACTTGTGTAGTGTTTTGTTTTGGTGCCGCTGGCACTTTGCTGACTAAAGCAGTGTGTGACGCGATATGGCCGCTTGTACACAGTACTGAATTTGTGTGCAACTTTTGTGTTGGATTAAAGTATGTTAGCGAATGTATTCTTTTTATTTTAACGTCCCATCAACAAAAACAGCCATGGTCACGCCTTCACTTGGATTTCGCAGGCCCTGTGCAAGGTCAAGTATTCTTTATCGTCGTTGACTCTTATTCAAAATGGCTTGAGGTCATACCGGTGACATCCACAGATTCACGGAGTGTTATCAAGGCATTGCGTGCCTTATTTGCCACTCATGGCAATTGTCAGCGACAATGGCACTGCATTTACTTCAGCAGCTTTTAAGACTTTTGCATCGATAAACGGTATTCGACTAGCCACAGTAGCTCCATACCACCCGTCTTCTAATGGGCAAGCGGAGAGAATGGTACAATCTGCAAAGGAAACTCTCAAACGAATGGAAGGAAGTGATTTAGACCAGAAGGTAGCCAGGTTGCTTCTAACTCAGCATGTGACTCCTAGTACGACAACAGGGTGCAGCCCTGCAGAGTTGCTAATGGGACGGCGCCTGAGGACATGTTTGGACAGAGTCCATCCAGATTTTACCCAGGAGATGTCTGATAAGCAGGAGAGCCAGAGCATACAGGCAACACCTCAACAGTTTAGGCCTCAGGACCTAGTATATGCCCAAAACATGGGGCGAGGACCAAAGTGGTTGGCAGCAATTGTCATGGAGGTAACCGGACCACTATCATATATAGTTGTGACAAATTAAGGGGCTAGATTACGAAGACATGTTGACCAGCTTCGTCGGAGGCATCCATCAAGTTCAGAAGTCGTCGATCCCCCCTACCATCCTCCAGGTAGTGACGCAGCCGCTTTAGCAGCCAGTGATTCTCCAGAACCAATCGTATGTGAGCAGAACCAACCAGGAGCTCCAAGTCAGCTGGCGGATAGAAGCACACCAGAGCAGCAACCAGGATTTGATGAAGAGACAGGGTTCAAGGGGTTCGACCTATCACCAAAGTTGCAGGAACAGAATACCCCATACAAGGAAAGTGGCAGGCCACAGAGGCCATCAGCTAGACCAGCATGGACCAAGGATTTTGTGATGTAGGGGGGGAGAGGTGTTATGTATTGTTGTTGTGTAGTGTCTTTTGTTAGCTTCAGTTGTGGGGGTGCACTGTTGGCACCAGTGTGGTAACAAAAACAGACTAGTGTTATCTTAGGCAGAATGGCGGTATTGTAATCAATTGCAAGTGTAGTTTTTGTAGTCGCATTAAAACCAAGTTTCATGATGGTGCTAAATCAGTCAGTAATTACAACCTGAACATCTAACACTAGGTTAGTTGCTTGCGGCTTTTCTCATTACAGGGACAGACTACAATGAAACTTACGCTCCCATTGTCAAGAAGAAAACCATCTGCCTGCTCCTTGCTATGTCTGTACAGCTAGGTTGAGTACGAGAATATGTAGACATACTGGCAGCATATCTAAATGGGGTGCTTAGTGAGGAGATTCACTTGGAGCAACCACCAAAGTACCAGCAGGATGGACATGCAAAAGTATATAAATTGTTGAAAAGCATCTAATGGGAAGGAGTGGCATGACACTCTGGACAATGTACTGACAGGCCTAAATCTAAGGAGGTTAAAAAGGACCCATGAGCGTATGTGGACAGCAGTAGGAAACTGGCTGTATTTGTGTACGTTGATGACCTGGGCATATTTGGCACCCAAGATAAGGTGGAATGGGTGAAGGAGAGACTGTCATGTGTTATTCAGGTGAGAGCCTTGGTGGAAATGAACAGTTTTCTCTCAATGAACGTTGTGTCTGTGACTCTGTGAAACTGGATCAGACTTACTACATTGATCACTTGCTAAGCTCTTTTGAACTGTAAGGTGCAAAGGGAAAGTCCTTTCCCGTGGAAGTCAACAAGGATGATGGGAAGTGCAGGGCATTGTTTCAGTGTGTTTATCAAATTTGTAATAAAGAGACACACCCACTGTACGTATTTTAACTCTGTCTTTATTTGTACTACATTCACAATGACTCACAATGACTGCTACAATCTACGCCATCTTGGCCGCTCATCCCCTACTAGTATCTACAGGTTGTCCAACTTCTAAGTTACATATTACTCCAACATCTCCCCCTTCTTTCTTACATGCTAATCCTCCAACATCTTGCCCTTCTTTCTTACATGCTAATCAGTCGATGTGGTTGTCTGATAACTCTACCGCTCCTCGTGACGTTCTGTTCACTCTCATCATTAGGTTTCTTTTAACTTTCGTTTCGATCCCTGCCATTCTCACAGTTACTGATGCTCAACTTGTAACCTCCTACACCTGCATTTTCCTTGTATCTATGAAACCCATAGAAAGGTTCATCTTCGTTCTCTGACCCCCTCAGTGATGTGTGTTCATAGTTTTAACTTATTGTCTGCAGTAGATTTAACACTAACCTTGCAGTCTAATCCTCCTACATAATCATCACTTTCATCTGACAGATATTTAGCTGGCTGAGCAAAGGATTTACGTATATGTTTTGACGTCCTCCAGACAATGGTCCCCTGACCTATCATCACACGATAAGACCGAGGTGAGTCATGCTTTCCTACAATCCTGCCCTTTCTCCAAAGGTCACCCCTGCCTGTACCAATCAGTACACTGTCTCCAGGCTGAAAGTGGTCTGACCTAAGTGTGGCATTTCTATTGTACCATGCTACCATTTTGTGCTGGTTGTCCTCTAACTTCTCCCTGATTCCCTCCTGAACCTTTGGTTCAAGATTCTGCCTGGTTACTGGCAACCCACAGCGCAACCTCCTACTCATTAATAGTTGGCCTGGAGATGCCATTAGTGAAACTATCGGGGTATTCCTGTATGCTGTCAACGACTCTCTCCAGTCTGTAGAATCTAGACGACTCTTATGAAGGATTTCCTTGGCAATGCTGACAGCCTTTTCAGCATGGCCGTTGCTTTGCGGGTATCTGAGACTAGAGGTGACTAATGTGCAGTGAATACTGTGTGAATATTGCCTGAACGTATACGAATTGAAGGGTACATTGTCAGAATATACAGTTTTGGGGTTCCCGTGAGTTGCACACACACTCCTAAATGCCTCAACTATAGAAGCGGTTGATTTGTCTTTGATAGGAATTATTTCTAACCATGAAGAAAAATGGTCCACTATGACCAAGTAACTCTTGCCACAATGCTCGAATATAGCAGTTGACAGCTGCTCCCACCTTAACTGGGGTGGTGGCTTACTACACAGTAGTTCTTTCTGCTTGGCAGGTTGATTCACCTCACACACCTTACACATTTTAATGTACAAATCAATATGGTCATGCATTGCAGGCCAATAAAGTGCCTGCTTTGCCTTTGCTCTATATTTATCTCTTCCACAATGTCCCTCGTGTAAGAGTTTCAGCATTTTTCCTCTGAGTGCAACAGGCACAACTACTCTAATACAGTCAGCTTCTGTATCGTTTAGCATGACTATACCATTTTCTACAAACACACTATCTTTGTATTTCCAGTATGCTTGTACCCTGACGGACACCTGCGCTATCTGTTTAGGCCAGCCTTGTTGATAATACCGGATTAGGTCTTGGAGAGATGGGTCCTCCGCAGTTGCTGCTACCAATTCCTCTTTAGCACTATCGCTGAAGGGTAAACATTGCAATGAATGTACCATTTCGAGCATAGAGGGGTCCTCAGGTACTGGGTCAGCTAGGAAAGCCCAAGATAGCAGGTCTGCTACAAACATTTCCTTCCCTGGCTTGTACTCAAAAGTAACATTGTACTTGTACAACTTAAGTCGCAGCTGTTTAAGTTTGGCTGACCCTATTCTGTGCAGTTCTTTCTGCATTAGCGAGACTAGTGGCTTATGGTCACTAAACACCTTGACTGGGTACCCATACACTAAATCATATAATTTTTTTAGAGACCAATCAACTGCAAGCAGTTCCTTTTCTATTTGAGCGTAATTAACCTCACTAGGTGTCAAACTGCTCGATGCATATGCTATTGGCCTACCATTCTGCATTAAACAACACCCTATCCCCGACTTGGACGCATCTGCCTGAATAGTGATGGGAAGTGCAAAATCAAAATTGGTCAGCGTGGCTGCTGCCGCTATTTTATTTTTTAGTTCTTGAAAAGCCTGCGTGTGTGTGTCAAACCAGTTCCATTCCACCTTTGCCTTTTGCAGTTCCCTCAAGGGAGCTGCCACAGCCGCAAAGTTTGGAACGTACTCTCTCACATAACTGAACATACCCATAATACGCAGCAGTTCCTCTCTGTTTTTTGGCTGTTCTACATCTAACAATGCTTGACCCCGTTTGGGTCACGTTGCTTTCCTGCAAAAGAGAATATTTGCCCTACATATCATACACTACTCTGTTTGTACTGGAGTTTCTGCTCATTAAATTTTACATTGTTAAGCCTTGCCTGGTTGATGACTGACTGCACAGCATCATCGTGTTCCTGTTCAGTGTCTCCATAAGCTACAATCATCAAAATACACTGTAACATTTCGAAGTTGACCAAATATGGAATCATTTTTTTCCTGAAAGTTTTCAGGCGCATTTGAGACGCCAAATGATAGGCGCAGAAATCTGTAAACCCCATAAGGGGTCGAAAAGCAGCATTTGTGGCTTGACTGTTTGTCTAGTTCAAAATGATAATAGCCATCTTTTATGTCAAATACTGGGTAGTATTTCTTTCCACACAATTTGTCACTTATTTCACTGAGAGATGGGATGGGGTAAGGTTTACGTTTAATCACTTTGTTTAGGTCTGCAGGGTCAAGGCACAATCGCAGCCCACCATTTGGTTTCTCAACAACCACAATATTACTGACGAAACACTCAGGTGTTACCTTGTTGACTGGCTGTATAACACTTTTAGCCTCCAACTGGTCCAGAAGAGGTTTAAGTTTCTCATTAATAATTCTTGGTTTGCGCATTGCCGGTCGCCTACCCTGCTCTGCATTAGGTTCTGTTACAATACTACAGTGGCCTGGGTACTTACCTAACCCTTGAAACACATCTTTGCTATCACTAATAAAAGCATCTTTAACATACACATCACTTGTTTCTTCAGTCACACTATCAACGTGCTGAATTTGCCCCAGCTGTACACATGCTTCCAATCTTAGGATTGGACAGGCACTAGTCTTCAGAACTATAAAATAGAGGTTGTGTTTTGCTTCACCCACTTTACACTCAAGATTCACACTACCTACAGGTGTTAATCTGGTACCTACGTATGCTACAATAGTAGCACTGGTTCTGTTCATTTTCGTTTCACCCCTGATGTTTTTAAAAACTTCTAATGGCAGTATATTCACTTCTGATCCAGTGTCCAATTTAAATGCAACATTGTGACCAAGAATATCCACACCTTGTATCCACTCCTTTCTCTGTGTACTTTCTAGTGTATCAACTCTTATCTGCTCACAGTAGAATGAGTCCGAAACATCACTATCATTAACATTTCCTGCAAATTCATGTACTTGTGATTGTTTTGGTTTTGAACACTGTTTGAAGAAGTGTCCTTTACGTTGACAGTTTAGGCATGTTTTGTCATACGCAGGGCACATTCCAAACTTATGTGACCTTCCACATTTCCCACAAGTCTTAAACTGCTGGTCGTTACTGGTGTCCCGAGACTGGTTGAAGTAACTACTTGGTGATCTATACTTAGGGACTGTAGACTTTTGTCTGGGATTTTCGTCCTCTTGCAAGCACTGCATCCACTGTAACTGGTTTGTCTTCTTTTTCTTGACCCTGAAGCCTTTTGCTGTACATTTTACTCTGTTCAGCTGTTCTGAAATCTCGGATGGCTTGTTCGAGTTTAAGATCCTCAACTCGTAGTAAGGCTTCCCGAAGTCTATTGTCTCTAATTCCTATGACAATCCAATCTCTCAAAATGCTCTCTTCTTGGTCTTCATATCCACAGCTTTTAATTAATTTTCTGGCCTCGGTTAAAAAATGGTCAAAAGGCTCGCCTTCCTTCTGAATACTCTGGTTGAACATGTAACGTTCGTAAGTCTCATTTCGTTTCGGCACGGCATAATTATCGAAGGCTTGAATGAGCTTGTTATAGTCATCCATGTCCGCATCACTTAGGCCAAAGGTGGTTGCCAGGTCTATGGCATCTTCACCGGCTACATTAAGCAGTGTCCTCGCCTTCATCCTCAATATTTTCTTCTTTTCTTCAACAGTTGCATCAGCCTGAAGATCAGGATCCTTGCCGCTGGCTCCAAGGAAAACTAGGAAGTGTCTCTTGAACCTAATCCAATTTTCGTGGACATTTTCTTCCAAGCTAAGCTTAGGCGGGAGGTTAAGTGATGAAAATCCTGTGTTGTCTCCCATTCTTACCATCACTCACAAACTACTGTCCAACCATCTATAAGAAAGTATGTACACCGACGTCCCGTATTTACACGAACCCCAAACTGTGATCTTCAAGTAGGCTACTGCTTCTGACGGCGCCGCAATTGAGCCCTGGTCCGCATCCTGTCGACTGCGCCTTGTTTCAGTGTGTTTATCAAATTTGTAATAAAGAGACACACACACTGCACATATTTTAACTCTGTCTTTATTTGTACTACATTCACAATGACTCACAATACTGCTACAATCTACGCCAACTTGGCCACTCATCCCCTACTACTATCTACAGGTTGTCCAACTTCTAAGTTACATATTACTCCAACAGGCATGAAACTTTCTATAAGCACCTATATCAAAAGGCAATTGGCAGCCTTTCACACTTATTGCAAACAACCAGGCCAGACATCAGTTTTGCTGTTTGCAGAGCCAGTCAGAGAGCTCTGAGCCAACACATAAGGACTGACAGGATGTCAAGCACATTCTTCAATATCTGAAGCAAACTAGAGAATGGAGCTTGAAGTATGACAAGTCTCGTGACATTGCAGTCTTTAAAGTGATGATGATCTAGCAAATGACAAAAGGGATAGGAAGTCCATTACCGGTGTGGTAGCAACTTTAGGTGGGGAGCCAATCATCTGGATCTCCAGGAAGCAAGCCTGCATAACTGACTCTACAGCGGTGACGGAATACTATGCTGTTTATGAGGCTATGAAAGAGGCAAGGTAGCAGTCACAACTTATGGCTGAGCGAAGGAATGACGAACTGGCACCTGTTCCTTCCATCATTTTTTCAGACAGTGAGACAGCCATTTCAATGTGTCAAACATTGGAGGTGTCAGAGAGGACAAACCATGTTGATGTTAAGTATTATTTTGTGAAGGTTATTCTACAAAAAGGGAAAATAAATGTTAAACACATTTCAGGGTAGGTGAACCCTGCAGACCTGCTTACAAATGTTTTAAGTGGTGCTCACACCAAATATCTCTCATGAAAACTGAATCTTCAGCATAGGCCTACACATTAAAAATGTTTTTCATTTGAGTTTTGTATAAGTTTGTCTAAAGCCATTCTTAAAATGAATATGTCTTGACATTCAGTATATTCTCGTAAGTTATCATTTTGTTTTATGCATTACAGTGCTGAGACATTGTTCAGCAACTTAATAATTACTGTACATTTGTTGGGAACACATCGTGTACATAAATCATATGCTGTTAAGTGGGAAGGTGATGAAGCTATTATTGTTGCGTATGTGCACTGGTAGAGTTTTTCACTTTATGTTTCAAGTGGAAGTGTTGGAAGTTAAACAAAGAACATATTGTTGCATGCTGTGCTTCTGAGGGCTGGGTGGCAGGAAGCTGTGTCGAAACACCTTATGGACTAGCCTATGACTCACGAGCTAGGCTGCCCCATGATGTAAACTCCCGACGAACTACACCATAGAGACCTGTTTGAACTGCGCCTTGGGCCTACGAGGCCAGCCTATGAGGCTCAAGTCACGTCTGAAACATGATGTAATATCTATTTTTAGACCCATGTAATTCGGGGAACCCCCGGAGTTTGGCCAGAGTATATAAAGCCCAGAACAGTGGTGGATTTAAGGATTTAAGGAGGGGGGGCCAGGAGGCGACCGCCCCCCCCCCTAAGAACCTACTGTGTGTTTTTTTAGTGAAGAAAATTGTTAAAATATATACAGGAGAAACATTACATTTATACAAATAAATATTTGTAAATAATTCAACCATGCACATAGACTTATAAATGCCTTAATTTCAACATAATATGTTCATTTTATGTAATCATACTGCAAAATTCAATATTGTTAAACCACTTTTTCCCTTCTCTCAAGCATAGTTTTACGTAAACGAGGTTCACTCTTGATCGAAAAGTGCTCTTTGCTGTGCTGGCGGGAGGATATATTTCCAGTTTTTTTTCTCTTGTGTGATGTCCCTTTCGACACTTTCTCAGAAGGAGGGCGAGTGTGTCAGGTTGAAGAAAGACTGGTCAGAGCAAGGCTCTGTCATAAATAACAGCCCATACCTAAAGCGGGGGAGGGGGGGACAGAGTGCGAATTACGTTACCTAGTATGTACACACTCTTAATCACTAGTGCACAGTGAATAAGTGATGGTTTCAACAATATTTGTTATGAAGTGTTTTTACATTGTTTTATTGTTGAATACTAACTAGGAACATAGAGGAAATAACTTGTTGACATGTTTTTAGTAAACTGTAGAAATTGAACAAACAGGTGACTGTGATGCTAATACTGTGACATAGGTTCGTTTTTATTATGTTCTTTATACCCTGAAAGCAGTTTAAGGTCGTCCACGTGTGAAAAGTTCTTAAATTTTATTTGTGCGAAATAGCGTTAGTTTATTAGTTAGTATTATAGTATTGTGTTATTAGTGACTATAGTATTGTCTCAAGAACAATATTTTAGCGTGCATAGTTTTCCCATAACTGCATGTCAAAGTCAAAATTTCGACATTATGGGAACATATCTCAGCAAAACCTTAACGAATAGCTGTAGTTAAATAATTAACACTGAACTTTAATTAATGTCGCGGGCTGTATGCTTACAGTTATAAAAAAAAAATTTTGTGTTTAAAGAAATCTAAAGTAAAGGACTTTTACTAGACTTTCAGAAATGTTTTAAAAATACAGTTTTTCACATATCCTTGTGTCCATAAATTTTAGCGTATAGCCATTGGCTCGTGACATCTAATTTAAGTATAAATTGTTTAGTTTCAATAAGACTGTTGGTTTTTGTTGGGTGTATGTTCCCATAACATGAGGCTTTTGAATGAGTGAAGAAATTTTGATCAGCACTTAACAGCTAGGTTTTTTGTGTTTGTGATGGGTGACATGATATGAGTATGCTGCAGCACCGGAACGAAGGGGCGGAGTAACCGATAGATCTCCGAAAAAATCCGTCGAACCGCAGAACAAAATTCATAGCAAAATTTACCAGGCCGCGCCTATCTTTGTGAGGTCTGGTAGGTTATAATTTCCAACGTGATTCTTAAGAACTGCATCACAGAATGCACTGTATCTGTAGTATGTAATAAAAACTTCTAGTTTCTAGATTCAAAATGATTTGTACAACTTAGTTTGTTATCCATTAAAATTAGAGTACGTTTTTCAAAAGACCCGGACCCCCTGCTTTTGGTTCGTGGGGGTAGGTATATATACTTCTTAATGCGTACTCCCCGCCCCCCCTAAGATAACTGCTTAAATCCGCCACAGGCCCAGAATCTGCATATTTGGAGAGTTCACTATTGGTCACGCTAGAAGAAGGTGCTATGCCTGTGGAGAGAGACTGGTGAAGACATCTTGATGACGTCAGAGTCTACTGTGAGGCTACAGGCTCATACCATCGGAGCAGTATTGGGCGGAACAAGAGGACTGGTGCTGCGGGTCAACGGACAACAAGAAGGTGCGCGGTGGGAGTTGAACCGAAGACCTCAGGAATGAAGACAGTGTTGCACTCGGGGTGCTGCGCAGCACATGGTGAGCTATCACCGCTTCGGACTGATACGGTTGTACATTGTCACTATTTGAGAAAATGTTGATTGGATATATGACTGAACTTTTATTGTGATTTGCAGTCTTTGATTAATGGTAAATATTCTTGTGCTTCAATTATTAAAGTTAATTAACGTTTCTGTGGCACAGTAGTAATTGTGTGCATAATTAAGGGTGTTGTGAAAGTTATAGTAGATTGCAGTTTTGTATTTTTGTAAGCTATGTGAGCTAGTAAATCAATAACTTAATGCAACTCTTTTATTTCTATTTATAAAACCTCTATCCCAAAGAGCTCAGAATTGCCCACATGTAAGTTTTTGCTAAACTTGTAACAATATACATAATTTTCTAAGACAAAGTTAAAACAGTTGTAAGTCTTACTTTAGTTGTTACTTATTGTTTTGGTGCAGTTAGCGCCAAGTTGTAGTGTTTTGATGTTTTAATGGTGGCTTTTACACACACGATGGTTCATGCATTGACTCGTCCCATAAAGGTGTGTGCTGTACAAGATTGTCGTTTTGATATTGCAGTCCATTTCAACACTTACACTGTTACCAAGACTAGGGAAATTCCTAGGAAATTGGTGCTCAGCTCAACTCAAGTTCTTTTAACATAAAAGGAGCTAAGTTCCAGCTAGAGTTCCTTTGGAAGAAAGGAGCTAGCTCACACTCCAAAACTCATCTTTCCTGAAGCTTAGCTCATTTTCAGTTCCTTTCGTAGACTGTTAGCTATAGCAAACAGATGTTATTAAATTTTAAGTGACATAATTCATTTGCATTACCGTACATTAAATTTCAACACTAACTGGCACAGTCAGTTTATTTTAGTGAAATTATGTTTAAGCAAAGTTACATTTTAAAATATTAACACAGCATATATAATTCTTCACAAATTAACATTTGAGGCTACTCTCAAATAATTTCATTGGCTAATTATTTTTTTTTCTTCTATTTTTAAAGTTTTGGAAAGGGCTAATTTTACCATCAGCAGCCTAAGTATTTTTTTTTTCAAGACTACCGAGAAAAAAATGTATATCCATGCTGAAAATACATTTTATACATTCAATTGTAGTTTGTAGGCAAAGTTAAAAAAAAAAATAGTTATTAATTTTGGTAAGATATCTAAAATTTAAATCTAAAGTAAAGTATTACTAATAATTTTAGGATTATATAAATGAGCCACATAAATATTTGTAACCAATTTTTATGATAAAATGTATTTTCTGTTTAAATATAACAATATTGACAATTGACATAAGACAGGTTTGTTACATAATCAATGAAAAATAAACTGCCACAGTTTTAATGGCACTGGCTACTTTGCTAAGGTGTGTCAGTCAAAATAAAAGGTAAGAAAAGTGAACAATATCCCTCCCCAATCTTTGCCCTCTTCGTCAGATTCCTCAGATGATGAAAAATTGGCTGTTGTAGAAGTCAAGTGCATTAGAAACTCTAAGAACTGCCAAATCTGTTTCACCAACGTGTTGTGGGCAGGAGGAATTGGGTATCAATTCCATGTCTCGTTGTACTAATACATCAGAATGGACTGCAAAGATCAAAGTAATGAACTCTCATTTTGTTACATTCAAGTTAGACACTAGTGTTCAAACTAATTTAATGTAAAAGAATGTGTTTGACCAGCTTAAAATAAGCCCTAGACATTTATTGCAATCTGATGTAAAGCTAAGTAATTATTTAGAGGAGAACATACTGTTCTTAAGCAAATGTTTTCTAAAATGTTCTCGTAATGATAGAGTAATGGTGCTAGAATTTCACATTGTTGATAAACAAAATTTTCCATTCTGGGGCTCGCAGCTTGTGTAATGCTCGACTTAATTAGGAAAGTGGAAACAGTTCACACTGAGGCTGATGCTCAGAGGTTCTCTCAACATATTTGTAAATATCCTCAGTGTTTCACTGGTATTGGGAAGTTGCTTGACACTGTAAAATGGTAAATGTTAACAGGTTGATTAAAGAAAGAATTATTGCTAAAGTAGAAAAGCCCACAGAATGTTAAATTCTTTGGTTATGGTACACAAACAAAATAATAGTATACTAACTTGTATAGACCCACAGGACCGAAATCTGGTATTGTTGAGGGAGCAGTTTCCCCTGCCAACACTCGAGCCAATCACTTTCCAAATGGCAGGTGTGAGATATTTTAGAGTTTTGGATGCATCCAAGAGGGTTTGGCAAGTTCAATAAAGTGAACGCAGCACAAATTACTTCTTGTTCAATATTCTGTGAGGTCGTTACAAGTTCTTGCATATGCCATATTGGGCCTGTTCTGTCCCAGAGGTTTTCCATAGTAAATTTAGTGAAGATTTCGAAGGCCTGCCTGATGTCCTTTAAGTACCTTGACGACATAATATGCTGGGCACAGATACTTCATAAATTGTGTAATGTTTGAACAACATGTTAATTTATAGTTTGAGTGGTGTCTGTGATTGTCTGTACCATTAATATAACTGTTGTATCATTGTGTATTAAGCAGTTTGAAAGTTATAATGTAGGAAAATTGCATTGATTATATCATAGCCTGTTCTTGTCAGTCTTGGGACAGTTTTTGTCACCTGATGTTGTTTTTGAGTTTTTTGAGAACATACTCTATCTATTAGCCTCGCCTGGCAGAGGCTTTGATGTACTTTCCTTTAACCATTTAAACAAGGCAGATGTCAGGAGGCAAAGTTGTCTCTGGCAATGTGGGTCAAGTGAGCAACACAGGAAGTGGCAAACGGGCAGAGACAAGTTGGTGGAGGGACTAGTATGAAGTGGTTACTATAGCAGTGAATAAAGAACTGCTGAGTAATAAAACTACGTAGTTTCTGTTTTGCTGTACATTAACACTGGGTAAAGGATAGGGCAAACCAACCTTGTAGTATTGAATTTGTTGTTGTGGAGAACGAACAGTGTAAAATGCCAATCCTAGGACATTTTCAGGACACCACGCAGACATTTTTAGAGTAGAGTGTATTCTGACAGAGTGTCATCTGAAGATAGATGAGAGGGCACAGTCAGTTGTTAAACCACCTAAAAGAGTACTTGTAATATAAAAAAAACTATTAAAGCCTGAGGCACCCCGTTGTAACTTCAATAGCAATACAGATATTCGCATTGTAGTTGTAAAACGACCAGGGGATGTCGATAGTTTCGCTTGAGTTTCTGCTGTGAATTGTCACAAGCTTTAGTGTTGTAGCAACTTCATCAAATGAAAGATTGTACAAATATATTGTTTAAAAAAATCACTTTAGATCATAATTATTCCTGTGATAGTAAATGTTTTGTTTATTTTCTATGACATAATTTTTCGGCAACACTGTTATTATAATAATTTTCAAACTTTGACTAGTTTTTGTGTTGACCTTGCATTCCATACCTTTGTTTGGATTTGGATTATGGCGACGGCAGTTGAAACACGTGGTTTATATTAAGTTATTGTTTTTCGCAACGTGGATTTAACTTTCGGTATGATGTGTGTTGTGTGAATATTCCAAAATATGCCTAATAACATGCACTGGTCTAGATGCTTAGTTTCATCGTGTAGAAATAACAGGACTGTTGATACTGAAGCGTTTTAGATTTATGATCACCGAACATTTGCCAACACCTGTTCTCAGTTGGCATATTTTTCTTTGAAAACAAAATTAAATTAACTGTTTGGGATCTGCTTACTTCCACTCCAATTTGAGGGTAAAACTTTACATTCACTGTGTTTGCTTGAATTACAAGTTAGGTTAGATAAATCGTAGCGAAAAATAAATAGATACATTAAGTAAGTTCAATATTCTTACGTATTCGATATGATTGAGGTATAGAAGTTCATGTTTTGATGCAAAATGGTGACTAGAGATTCTGCTGTGAGTTCATAGAGGCATCAATGTCACCAGATGGTCTTGTTCACCACTATAAAGGCTTACTGTGTTACCGGTCTTCTTTAGTCATATCGTCGTTGGCTTGAGGCAATGAAAGTAATAGCCAAAGGTTGGGTGAGCAAGTTAACTACAACAGAGAAAGCTGATAGATCACAGAGACTGTGATTGGATCTAACTGCGCCGAACAAAGCCATTTGTCGAAAATTCCACACCATTCCAACTCTGGAAGAAATGACAAGTAAATTGACCAACAAATGTTATTCACTGTATTAGATTTAAAAGACAGATTTTATCCATGGACGGCTTGGCCAGTAGCATTTCCGCAGTGAATCATGGGTAGTAACAGCTGTTTTTGCACAAACAGCGCCGAAAAACATATATGATTATATGGGTTGACGAGTTTCTATTCATTAATTAAAACTTTTAATGTACTCGGAGTCGAAAAATTACAGTTTCTTAGTATACGGCAACTGCAGACGTTTTTAAAATATGTATGTAATAGATCGTATTGAACAATAAACAACGATGAAGCTAAATCAACTGTGTCACTGTTAACAAGAGACTATAATTTGGTTATATATTTCTTATGATGAACACACACAATTATTATACCAGACAGTATTTCCAGTAGGCCAAGGTTGGTTGGTTATTGTCTTATGTAATAAATGTAACAAATCAATAAAAACATTGTCTAAAAACGAGTAGGCCTACAATAAACCTTCTCCCAACAGGCCATCACAATGCAAGTTTCCATACAGCGAGAATCTTGCTTCATTAGTCTACACTTAGAAATTATTAATTCATGTCGTAACAAATTGTTGACAATCACTTCCCTAACACAAATGTAATACCCGGGAATTAATGTTGGCTTGTGTAATTTATTATTGACAGTGTTAAAATGTTTGTAAATATTGCACATAGTAGTTTTGTGATTAACTGTATGTTTGACGTACTCCACATACTGATTGTTACCAACAATTTGTAGGTGTCTATGGAGTGAAGAAAAAGAAATAAATAAATAAATAAAAGCTACAGAAAAACTAAGTAGGCTAATATCCATATGGGAGAATGGTTAACAGTATATAAAAAAAAACAACTCCAACTATATAATTTGATGATTGATAAGCACTAGTTTCATTGAACTGTAACACTTCTTAACCCTACGTCGGGCACAATAGCTCTGACAGATACATACCACTTGTTTTTTTGTGTGGTTTTGGAGGGGGTACTGTGAGTCATCCTGCCTTCTCAGCACCTTTCTGCGATACTTCGGAGAAGTGGTTAGTGTTGCCATGACCTTCGGCTTGTTTACACACTGTGTCCTGTGACTCAGTCGTATCTGCAAGATACATTGCGCCCGTATGTGTTATGTTGTTCGTATCTGAAAGATACATTGCGACCTTCAGGGTACACTTGTAACTGCCATTCTATGGGAGGGTATGTTAATGAAAACATATCCACGTCGCAACGCCTCCGTGATATAAAGTTTGACACCAGAGATGAATGAGTCGGTACCTTGTTGTTGGCAGGCCATTGCAAACAAATAAACGTCTCTTTCTTTTCTTCTCTTATTTACCGTGGTCTACACAGACAAATGTGTCAAGTCCCGGTTACAACTTAAACTATACACAGGTCCTTAATAGCTATTCTAGGTGATCTCGATGCACTACACACTGGCAAGCTGGGTCTCCCGTTCTCCCGAGCGACTCATCCTAGTCTTCATTCTATACCTAGTGATCGCGAGACATGCCGGGTTTCCATTAGACCTATGCTGACTCCGGAAACACATATAAATAGGCTTTTAATTCTTAATGGTTACACCGAAAGTTACGTTACGTTTATGCCAAAGAAAGCTATTATCTCACACCACAAACAGAATTTGGAAAATAAGTAGGGTGGGCAGGCCAAGTGCCTTACAACCCCCCAGAAAGATTAGGTAAAGAACCTTGAACGGATCTATCTAGTAGCAAAAAAAAAATGGTAAGTTCTGCCGGTGATGTCAGCATTTTAATCAGATATCTGCATCCTTGCGGACCGATTCTTAGTTAATCGCGGGATGCCTCGCGTTACCCGAGATCCCACTCACACCTTATAGCTAAAATACACAAACAGTAAAACAAATAGACACAGCTCGTGCGCAACTGCACGGGATCAGGCCTTGTTATCTTGGGATTCCTATCCCACATCAAGCAATTCATTGAATGCTTACATAAAATTTCTGTTACAACGTATGATATTTACACCCTTAATTTACTGGATTCTCTACACTTCCAAAATTGAAATTTCTTTTAACACCACTCATGATGATCACAGCTCGAACGGTCATACCGCCTTAAGCGAACTCCACAACCTTCCCAAATTACTCGTAAGAATACTACACATACTACTTACAACTTGAAATGATCAAATCCTGCCTTAAGTGAACAACATAAAGGTACATAGCCTTACTACTGAAACTACCCTAAATCTCTCTCCCCTTAATTTGCCACATTTTCCTTCTTTCCATCCGACATTTCCTGTGCTCAACTACATGTCACGTCACGTGACTCTGTGTGCCCCAGCCCGAGGAGGTTGCTCCCCTGCCCTCAACCACATCACCCCTCCACTACTCTAACTACTCTCCCTGGCGACAGATCGGCCTGAGCAGGTACGAATTGTAAGTTCCCTTAATCACGCCATCGTCCACACTCACCAGCTCCCACGCATTCGGTCCCCTTTGGCCCTATATATTCTAAACGGCCCTTCGTATAAGAGAAATAGCTTCTTGGTCTCCTTCTTAATGAATTGGCTGCGTTCTACCACCCTCAACAACACACAATCCCCCACGTTGAATACTTCCTCACGCGCCACCTGATGCCTTCTCCTCCTTTCCGCTTCCGCCTTTAACTTCTCTCTCACTCTCATCACGCGTTCCTCCCTCACTGGCTCTACTGACTGCAGAAACTCTATACTCGCTGCCAACGGCTCCCTTAACACTGTATTCTCCACCAACTCAATCGGCGCGAACCCTGTACTGCTGTGCACATGCAGATTAAGAAAATCATTTAACAGTGGTACTGCTTCAGCCCATTCACTATGTTGCTCATGACTATATGTCCTAAGGAGCCTGCCTATCTCCTTCATAACTCGTTCCACCGGGTTGCTCTGCGGGTGTCGGATGGATGAATACACCACGTCAATCCCGCCCCATAATATCTCCCACTTATACTCGTTGGACGTAAACTGCGTTCCGTGGTCACTTAGGATTCGCTTGGGCTTCCCGAATTGCGGAAAATAATCATTCATCAGCCTGTGGACGCATGCTGTCGCAGTAGCTCGCTTGAGCGGGTAGCACCTTACTAGCTTCGTAAACACGTCTAAGACAACCAGCAAATACTGCACGCCTCCCCTTGATTTAGGCAGTGGCCCATACAAATCGATAGCCATCAAATCTAGCGGATCTTCAGGTATAATTGCGTTCCACGGCCCTTCCCAGCTCCTATTGGGAAACTTAGCCTTCTGACACAGCTCGCAGCAACTAACCAACTTCATCACACATCTCGCCATCCCACTCCAATAGTAACTTGTCTTTAACAACCACAACGTCTTCTTTCTGCCAAAATGGCCCGTTGCCCTGTGCACGTGCACTACCAACTCCTTAACCCATGCTCCTGGTACACAGATACGCCACCTTGCTGCGCCAATGCCTACCTTACGGAACAGCACGCCCCCGCTAACACAATACCACTCAGCTAACTTCCCAACCACGGGATCAGCCACGTCCACCGTCGAGTTCTCCAGTATGCCCATAATTTCTCCCCATGTGCTATCCTCCCGCTGCGCTGCGGCGATACCCGGAAACTTATGTATCAGCTCTACATCCCGCTCGACGGCAACTCTAGCTAACATTGGCCCTGGCCTAGGCTTGTCTTCCAACACAACTACCTCCTCCTCCACTACAGTCCTACTTAGCAAGTCTGCGTCACCGTTATCCCGTCCAGAAATATACTTGATCCTAAAATTAAACTCCTGTAGCGCCAGACACCACCTGGTCAGCCCACTACCCATCAACCGGCATGATTGTAAGAAGGATAAACTATAGTGATCCGAGCGCACCGAGTGCACTACCACTTCGTGCCCCAGCAGGATGTTCCTCGACTTACCTAGTCCCCACACCACTGCTAGGCATTCCCGCTCGGTAACAGTGTACGCCCTTTCGGCTGGTAACAAAGACCTACTAGTAAATGCGACTAACCTCTCTTCCCCATCTTCCCCTTGCTGGACTAACTTTGCCCCTATGCCATACCTGGACGCGTCTGCGTACATAACAAATGCCTTACTGAAATCCGGATGTTTCGCCACGCACTCGTGCCTAAACAACCCCTTCACCGCCTCGTAACTTCGCCTACATTCCTCCGTCCACTGCCACACAACCCCTTTCTTTAACAGTGCCAGCAACGGCGCAATCGCCGTGGCGAAACATTCCGCAAATCTCCTGTAAAAATTACAAATCCCTAGAAACGCCCTCAGCTCTCTCACGTTGCGGGGAACTGGAAAATTCTGAATTAACTCAATCTTTTCCGGATCAGGCTGAATCCCCACGGCATTCAAAACAAAACCCAAAAATCTAACCTCATTCCTCAGAAACAGCGATTTGCTTAACTTAAGAGTGAGCCCTACTGCCCTCAGCCTAGTGTACAAGCGCTCCAGTACCTCAATATGTTCTTCAAAACTTCCGCTCACGACCAACAGATCGTCGACGTATGCGTGTACCACAGTCGCTAACCCGGGCCCAAGTGAAGCCTCCACTGCCCTGCAGAACTCTCCTACGCTGTTAGCGAGTCCAAACGGCAACACCCGGAACTGATAACTTTTTCCCCTGTACAGAAAGGCCGTGTACTTGCAGTCCTATGGGTGCAGTGGCACTTGCCAAAACCCTTTGTTGAAATCTGTGGTACTTATGAACTTAGCTTCGTGGAATGCAGCAAAGAGGTCCTCCGGTTCCCCCGGCGACTGCCTATCAGGAATAATACGGGCATTGATCGACCTGGCGTCAATACACAAACGGACACTAACGTCACGCTTCCTTACACATACCAACGGGTTGACGAAAGGGCTGTTGCCCCTCTCTATCACTCCGCTCGCCTCCATCTCTCCTATCTGCTCGCCCACTTCCTCCCTGCACGACGATGGTATGGGGTATGTCTTCTGTTTGAATGGAACTTCACTACTGACAGGTATCCTCGCCTCGTATTTGGTAGTTTGACCTAGCCCTTCGGAAAACACGTCATTTAACCTACCAATCAGCGCCCGCAAACTCTCTTTCTCTCTTGTATCACCGGTCTGACATTTATTCACCACGCCCTCTATCTCAGCCGCCCAACATCTCTCAGCTCTCGTGGCCGCATAGTCTACCCTGGCTTCCGGTGTTGCCACCCATGCTAGCGTGTGCTCCGCGGCCTCTAACTCGTCCTCACATACCAGTTCTATTCGGGGCGACTCGTGTCCTTTCTGCCACTTAACCGGTTTTCTTAACATGGGCAGACTGCCCTCCCTGAATCTAATTACCCCTTGGGTAAAATCAATTACCACTCTCGCTTCCAGCGTAAAGTCTGTGCCAATTATAACATCCCTCGTTAACTGTGGCACAACCAAACAGACTACCTCATATGTGTGCTTATTACTAAATTTAACTGGCAAGTATACTTGTTGATTCACTTTGCGCCCCTTTCCCCTCGTCGCGCAAACTATCGTAATTTGTGGCACCGGAAACATAGGGAACTGCATCCCTTCCTTCCGCAACGAGTCATATAGCTGCAGGCTAATAGCACTAACCTCCGCTCCGCTGTCGAACAGCGCGTCTACTTCACGCTCCCCTACAAGGCCACGCAGTTCCGGCACGCTAATTAGATCACAGTCCTTCTCTTCCTCTCCCAACAAAAACTCCCTCTCAGTCTCTACGGTGGTTGTAATTTTTTTCATTCCCTTTTTGTCAGTCGCGCCAGCCCTACCACTTATGCAGCGCGACCCCGGCCATTTCCCGACCGTTCGTCCTGCTCGGCACCCTGCCGGTCACGTGACAGCTGCGCGCGCGTCTGGTCGATCGGGCCTTGCTGTGACGTCACTAAGCTGCTGTCGTCGCGCGGCGGTTCCCCTCGCTCGTCAGCCCGCTCACCCCCTCTGCCTTCTCGCCCCGGCTCGCTGTCTTGCCTCCAGCCCAGCTCGTTACGTGCGTGATATCCCCCCACCCCCAATTGTGGTAATATCCATTGTTTACATTATGGTAACCGCGGTGCTCCCTGTTCCCGCGCTGATTTTGCCTGTCCTGGTTCCTCCATCCCCCTCTGCTACCCTTCGTGTCACGGTGGTCTTGTCCGCGATCGCCCTGCCAGCGCTCGTCCGCGTGCTCCCTATCCTGCGCTCCTACATCCTGCTCCCCGTTCTCAAACTCGCCCAACTGGTCTAATTTGGTGAGAATTTCTCGTAGTTTTGCCACGGTACGGAATTCCTTTCCCACTAGCAATTTCTTAACCTCCTTCGGCGTATGACTATATACCAGCGTAATGATGTCCGCTTCTGACATCGGTTGGTTGTAAAAACCTGCCCTCTCTACCACCTTAACCAAGTGTTCCTCCATGCAGCCTACCCTGCAGACCTCTTGATACAACGCTGCTCGGTCCCTTCCTTGTGTCCGTGCATCCCAATACTCGCACAAAAAACGCCTCTCAAACTCAGCGAACTTCCCTATATCCCGGCCACACAGAGCTAGCCAATTCACACACCGCCCGATTATGGACCGCTTCGCTATAAACACCTGTTCCACTTCCTCGCACTCGTATATGGCGAAAAAGTCTTTTAGTTTCTCTAGATGTTTACAGGGGTGCTCACCCTCTGCTCCACGAAACTTAGGAATGTCGTTTTCCCGGTGCGTTTTGCTCATACGCATGGTCGTCCTAATCTTGTCGCTACTCCACCCCCCAGTGTTTACATTCCTAGCGACCTTCATTTCGATTTCCACCACCCGCTCCCTCATCTCCACCATTTCCTTCTCACATTTGTTTACTTTTCCTTCGCAACCAACAACTGTACCCTCCATCATTACCGTGCGGTTCCGAACACGGCAGGTTTCCTCCTCATGCTCGAGTCGGGTGTTCACGGCCCGCTCCGCGGCGATCTGCTGCTCACCTAACTTATTCAGTGTCTCCCTTGCCCTGGTGTCATTCCCCGCGCAAGTTTTTTTCACGTATCTTATCTCCGTTTCTATACGTGTTATTTCAGCCTCCCGCTTCTCGCACAATTCTGACACTGTTTCCCTTAGTTCCCTTTCCGCTCACATTTTCTCCTATGACTCACCTAGCTTCTGACCCCATCTTGCTTCTGCTCTTTCCTCTCTCTCCCTCATTTCTACCCCAAGCGCATCAATTTTCCTTGCTACTTCCACTCTTTCCTCCCTGGCTTCCTGTATAAACTGCCTAAGCATGACCTCCATACTCAATTTCCCCGGAGTAATTTCCTCTAATTCTTTCTCCCAGGTTCCTCCCCTCTCACTCACTTCGCTCTCGCTTTTTTCTATGAATACATTTTCTGTCACTACAGGTTCCACGTGTTCACTGTTACTGAACTCATTGACAAAGGTTACATCCCCCTCACAGTACACGTTATTTACATTTTCTGTCGGCATCCTTACTCGCGACGTACCCCTCTACTATGTTCACGCTACCCCCCTGAACTTCAGCACACAAAGCCCCGTGTACCTTACTGACCCGCACACACAAAAAAAAACTAGTCATACAACTTCGAGACCGTGGTGGTACTGGTTACTTGGCCAAGACAACTGTACATACCTTCCATCATCCCACATACTACCCAAATACCACACACACATTCATTCGTCTCGGGTACACACACTAGAAATAGAAATTACTACTAGTCGCCCGGATTCCCGGCTTACCATACACAATCTTTCACTGCTGCTGATTGCCTGCGGCCATCTCCACGCCACGCTGCTCCCTCGTGCTCGGTTCGGTCTGGTTGAGTCGGTTGGGTCCGTAGATTCCTCTCTCTGCATGCGCCGTCTCTCTTCTTTTTCTTCCGTGTCTCTGAATGCGAATGCGCTGCTGCCGACGCCTCCTCAGCAAATACGGTCTCCTGCGTTTTCCCGTTCTCAACCGCCCTCAACTGCTATCATCCCGTCGAGGCCCCACGTTGGGCGCCATTTATGTGTTGCCACACTCGTCCCTAGTCGCTCTTTACTTATAATATAAACCTGGGTTCAACCTACACTCGGCTAGCTATCTTTGGGTTCAGTGGCAAAGTCACGAGTTCTCTCTCCCTCTTCGGCATCGGTTCGAAACGAAAGGAACAGGATTTCACAGGAATACCAGTACAGACACTTTACCACAGGGATACTTATTACCCACAAATAATAAGAGCGAAGTTCAGTTCTCGGATGTTTACTCAGAGCACCGATTCAATGCAGCGTGCACAACGTACAAGTCCCTATACACAATCGCAGTGGGCTGACCACAATTTACTTATTACGGGCAAATTACTTTCACTGTGAATTCCAATCAAAACTCTTAATGCGCAGCACGAGGGCTCACGTTACCAGGAAAAATACATGCTTGCTAGCCTATTGCTAAACCCTCCACGCCACGTGGTGCACCCTCAGGCACCCTCTCTCCGCACACATGTCCGTTCACTCCGACATTCCGACAGCAGCTCCCTTGTGACTAGCCACGGCAATCACAATGGCGTCCTCCCTTCCGGTTAAATGTTCTATAACCTTCTATCAACATTAAATAATCGGTCTAGATACAAATTAAACAGACTAAACTCACAGAAAAATCTGCTAAATTCTACTGAACTTGAAAACGTACTTCAACATTTTAGTGAAAATTATAACAATCAAAACTATATTAAATAAAATCTCGGCATCGGACATAGCCGGCCGTACACCCTTCAGTACCCTCTGTGAACTCCTATCGTCGTCGCCCCCGCAGCTCCATGGCCGGGCTGGCTGAACTCATCTACATATTTCCAAAGTAAATACCAAAAACCTTCCAACCGTAATAACTTTTGAACGACACAATTCTCACAGAATTTCCAAGAGTCCAATGTTGCTTGGAATTTCATGCTGTTTCCAAAAAGTCCACATAAGACATATTTACCTTAAATTCACGTGTCATCATAACATTAAGAACATAGAACCATTTTAACTCCCTCAAAACTTGAGAATACATTATTTAACATTAAACATTCCAAAGAGAAAACTTATTACTAGATTTTGTATCCAGACGCGATTTTCTGTTATTTTACCGTTTCGCCAGGCCTAATAGCGGCTCTACATTTAGCATAGGTCTTTTATATGATTTCTTGTTCAGCAAAATAAATACTTCTACAATACACAAACCGTCTTTAAATTGCTGGATACAATTAGTTTAAAACCGAATGCTCTCGCCTAGCACACACACTATATTAAATTTAAATGAAGTACTTGTGTTTGCTGGTTTGGCCCACCGCTCATAAATTAATTATTTCAAATTACAGCAAATAACATTACACCCATTCCAAACAAATAAACGTCTCTTTCTTTTCTTCTCTTATTTACCGTGGTCTACACAGACAAATGTGTCAAGTCCCGGTTACAACTTAAACTATACACAGGTCCTTAATAGCTATTCTAGGTGATCTCGATGCACTACACACTGGCAAGCCGGGTTTCCCGTTCTCCCGAGCGACTCATCCTAATCTTCATTCTATACCTAGTGATCGTGAGACATGCCGGGATTCCATTAGACCTATGCTGACGCCGGAAACATATATAAATAGGCTTTTAGTTCTTAATGGTTACACCGAAAGTTACGTTACGTTTATGCCAAAGAAAGCTATTATCTCACACCACAAACAGAATTTGGAAAATAAATAGGGTGGGCAGGCCAAACGCCTTACAACAGCAACAGAAACCGAGTGTGGAGGTGTTTACAAACTTGATATGTCAGCTGGTCACCAGGTATTTGCCACTATCTTAGATGACTTATGGCACAGGCGACTAGGTCACTTAAATGGGAAAGATATGGCATCACTAAAATCCATGGCCATTGGAGTAGAAAACATTGGCCACAGTGTGGATCCCTGTGAAGTGTGTGCTTTAGGAAAACATACCAGACAGTCGTTCAAGGACAGTGAATTTCAGGCTAAGGAACCACTTGAGTTGGTCCACACAGACGTGTGTGGACCAATAGAAACCACATCACTAGGATGCAACAGAGTCTTCCTGACCCTAGTGGATGACTATTCGAGATACACCCATGTGTACATTTTGAGATCAAAGGACCAAGTCCCTGATTTGGTCAAGCAATATTGTGCTTTGGTGGAAAATCAACTGAACAGAAAGGTAAAGACATTGCGGTCAGACAGCGGAGCTGAATATATCAACTGGAAAATGTCACAGTTCCTCAAGGACAAAGGTATCAGGCACCAAAGGACCATCATCTACACACCTAAGCAGAATGGGGTGGGAGAACTATCAGTAAAGAAGATAGTCGACAAGGCTAGATGCCTGTTGTAAAACGCCAATCTTCCTAAGACTTATTGGCCAGAAGCAATCACATCGGCCGTCTACTTGAACAACAGGAGTCCCACCAGAGCTCTTCAAGACCAAACACCATACGAGGCTTGGCATTCACGGAAGCCAAAGTTAAGCCACCTGAAGCTGTTTGGCTGTCATGCCATGGTAAAAGTACCCAAAGAAAAAAGAAAAAAAATGGGATCCCGGTTCTGAGAAGATGATCTTCATGGGTTACAGTAAATCCGAGCACCAAAGCAGTGACAATCAGTTGTGATGTTATTTTTCTGGGGGACAGAAGGTTGGCTGAGAGCAGCCCCTCAAATGTGTACCAACTAGAAGAAAGTAACATACAAGAATGTTTTGAGGTGGATGATGTTCGTGAGGACCAAGTAGTGAACAGTAATTATGTCCAAGAAGAGAATTTCTCTGACAGTGGAGAGGAACCCTTTTATGACTTCCCAAGAGAGGAATGTGCTGAAGAGGAACCTCAACTACGGCTGTCAACACATTCCCAAAAGACTAAAAGTGACTCAGATTTTGTGTCATATTTCGTGTCGGATAAAGGTGAGTCTTCGACCGTAAAGGAAGCACTGGAAAGTCCACAAGCCTCGAAATGGAAAGCAGCAATGGACTAGGAATTGGGGTCATTTACAAGGAATGAAACATATGAATGAGTCGATCCACCAAAAGGGAGAGTGCCCTTGAAAACCAAGTGGGTGTTCAAGCTCAAGAGCTCTTCCTCTGAACAGACGAAATACAAAGCACGTCTGGTTGTCAAAGGATGCAGCCAAAGACCAGGTACAGATTATAAGGACGTATTTTCTCCAGTGGTTAAATACTCCTCACTCAGATATTTGTATGCCCTAGCCATCAAAGACGACCTTGACATCACCCACATGGATGTCAAGACCGCTTACCTACATGGTTTCCTGGAGGAAGAGATCTATGTGCAGCCACCTGATGAAGTTAAAGGCAAGCCAACTGACAAAGTCTGGCGTTTAAGGAAAGCCATGTACGGCCTAAAGCAAAGTGGTAGGTGCTGGAATCAACGTATTCACGAGGTTCTTACAGAAATTGGTCTTTTCCAATCCAAAGCGGACCCCTGCATCTATGTCATACGACGAGGTTAAAGTGTCGTCATTATCGCAGTATATGTTGATGACCTCCTGCTCTTCTCAAATTATAGGAACCTGAAAAACATGGCACAGTCAAATCTTGAAGCTATGTTTGACATGAAGGATCACAGAGAAGTGAAGCATTGTCTGGGGATGTCCATCACCAGGGACAGCGCATCGGGCAGTTATGGATTGACCAACATTCCTACATCAGTGAGATTCTTCAACGCTTCGACATGTTGAGTGTAAACCTGTTGCTACCCCAATGGAAACAAGTGTGAAACTGCAGGGAAGTTCAAGTAATACACCCGAGTGTAGTAAAGGTGATAAGTGCTACAGGCAAAATTAAAAATGTGATGCAAATATTCCTTTTCAGCAAGCAGTTGGTAGTTTGTTGTATCTGTGCCAGGTATCCAGAACCGACATTGCACAAGCTGTAAACTGTGTCAGCCAATTCAACAAAAATCCAATGAATTGTCATTGGGTGGTAGTCAAACGCATCTTCAGATACCTAAACGGCACTAAAGATCTGAGGCTAAAATACGACCAAAACTCCAGTCCAGAAATATGTCCCTTCAGTGATGCAGATTGGGGCAGTGAAAACAACGGGAGACACTCTATGACTGGTTGTAATTCTAGATTCATGGGGGGTCTAATCTCCTGGCACAGCAAAAAGCAAAGGACAGTGGCACTGAGCACAGTGGAGGCAGAGTACATTGCACTCAGCTTCACTGTACAAGAGGTTGTGTGGCTTAGAGCTCTGAAGAGAGAATGGACGACTTGAAAAGAGGCGGAGCTTCAGTCAGGTGTGGGATACAATTCCTATCTCCATGGATACCGCAGCCGAACATAGCCTTCATTTAGCTGTTTGGCTTCACATGTCCCGGATGAGATGTACGTCAAGAAAATTGATTATTTGTTTGGAATTTACCGCGTTTTCAGGTGAATATTAATCTTATGTATTTGCGTATCTTAACCATGAAATTGAAACTAATATTTTTTACCCTTGCGTGCAAATCTATGAATGCGCAACATTTTTGCTTTCCGCAATTACCAACTAACAAATCAGCATGTTTCTTAACAAGCTTTGTTTCCCACAGTATTTCCCCTGCGGTGACGTCAGGGGGCGTGTACTTCAAGTTGTCCATTGCAACCCCAGGAGATTGGACCATCCATTATCTACTGTGATAACAAGGGTACCATTTGTCTGTCAAAAAATTAGGTTGTTAGTCAAAGATCCAAACACATGGACATCCGTTACCATTTCCTGAGGGAACATGTCCAACAAAAGAAAATCCAAGTGTGTTACTTGCCAACAGAACAAATGGTATCAGATATAAATTAACAAAACCTTTATGCAGGGAAAGGCATCATAAGTTTTTGAGTGAGATGGGCCTTAGTTTATTTATTTCATTTTGTTAAGGGTTTTATTTGCTTTGTTTCTTGTAATAATAATTTAAAGGGAAGTGTTGGGACGTAAATTATGTATTAGTATATATTAGTAACACTAAACATTTCATGCGTTGAAGTTGCAGGCCCTGTTTCATGCTGCTTCTTGTCAGAGGAACCAGAACACTGTTATAGTAGTATGTTCACGATGGCGAGTAGATGTCGGTGCTAGTCCAAAGGGAAGCAAATTAAACCAGTTACGAACAAAGCAGAGTCTTAATTAGTACCGTCCAACAATAAGGACTTACTCTTAGTCAACAACCGGGCACTGGTGCTTAAGACAATGCAAGCTGCCATGCTGTAGTTGTTACATAAAGGCTACCTGGGTATCGAGCAAACAAAGTCAAGGATAAGACTGGTCTTGTATTGGCCTAAGATGTCAAAGGATATTGAACAAGCTGTGAACAGTAGTGTGTTTGTGGCAGACATTGCGCAGCCAATGTCCTCAGGAACCACAGATTCCGCATGGTGTACCAGAGCTGCCATCTGAGAAAATAGGGGCAGATATTTGTGACTAAGAGTGATGTGTTAGAGAGGTACTTGTATGGTTAAGTTGGCAGCAGCAAGCAGCTCAATAAAGAACATGACACAACATGGTGCCAGCGGTGTTTCATACTAACTGACGTTTTTGTGATTTGAGATCCAGTTCACCTACTTCAACATTTATTTTCGGGCCACGGAGATTGCAGAAGAGTAACGGGATCTGAGAATGAAGACGTCTCCCGCAGATCAAACCACAACGGAGCTCTCAACCTCAAAGCACCGGCGCCGTTCGACTTCTCTGTGCCTACGCAATGGAAAACTTGTTTTTCAAGGTACATGTCTGTGTCCGGCTACTTATCAAGGAAGGATGCAGAAAAAAATTGATATACTTCTGTACATCTTGGGCGAGAAAGCTGAGCAACTTTGGACCCATTTTGAACCTCCGCCTACAACAAGTGAGGCGGCACTCAAGGAGTTTGAAAATCACTTTAATCCATGCTGAAACATCATTTTCGAGCTGATCAGCTTTAATTCCAGAGTGCAAGGGGCGGAGACAGTGGTTGAATTCATAACCTCTCAGCATACTTTAGCGGACTCATTAGATTATGGCCAGTTAAAGCACGAACTCATACGTCATAGGATTGTGGTAGGTATGAAGGACAAGAAAACCAGCGATCAGACACAGTTGTGGCCATCTTTGTCCCTAGATGAGGCAACATTAATAGCCAAACAGGTGGAACGGCAAACCAGCAGTCACGAGTTCTGCAACAAGGAAGTTCGAGGAATTCGGACATAAATAGGGCACAGTTTGTCACAACAAAAAATCAGGATAGGGGTCGCAGCAGTTTGCAACCAAGGTCGGCAGCGGCCCACGGCAGGGGCACAGGTTGGAATACAAGAGCAGTTCAGGCAAGCACAGACAGAGAGGGACCATGCCAGTTCTGCGGAAAAGGCCAGCATGATCGTTTGCGGTGTCCAACGCAGAGCTCCAAGTGTTTCAACTGTTCCAGACAAGGCCATTGGTCAGTGGTTTTTAGAGCTTCAGCGGCACCCCGAGTATTTAATGTTCAGAATCAGGAAGGTGAGTTGTGCAGGGGGAAGGAAGAGAACAACTGTGTTGACTATGAATGGTTCTTTCATTAAACTCTATGAGTGCACATGAACTGCCAAGTCCATGGACAGCTGTAGTGAATGTGGTAGACTTTGGAAGAAAATTAAAGTTCCTTCTGGACACAGGGGCAGACGTAGCATGTAGTACAGTTAGCATGGCGCCTGAGAATTATAATAGGGATTTTGTTATTCCCTGCAACAACAAACTTAGAGGGCCTGGTGGTAAGGGTTTAAAAGTAGTTTTTAGAACTGCAACTGGAATACAAAGAAATGTCACAAAGGGTCACAATGTATGTAGTATCAAACCTTTGTAAAGTGTCTGACCTCACCAGCACCTTTATAATGTGGTTTGTTTTAGTGTTTTGAGTCCTAGGCTTATACATAAGGAATTTATATTTATTTTTCTCAGAGACTTAAAACCCCAGAAGACGTGTCAGTTTGCATTTAAATGTTGCCAGTCTGTCAAGACCACAGTTTTCTTGGTTACCATTCAGATATTAATGTGCAAGTGTAAGGTGGGCACGTTTATGGCCTACAGTGTCAAGTCGTTGCCCGGCTTTCTGCATAAGAGGAGCTAGTTTTCACCATGTTCAGTGCGTGTGAAATAGTGCTTCAAGAGTAAAAATATTCCTTTTTATGATTTTATATATATATATATAATATATATATATTATATATATATATATATATATATTTTTATTATGTCATTCCGACCAATGGAAGGTTGCACTTGTGCAACTGCCTGAAACATTCAAGGAAGAACTATTACTAAAAGATACCTCCACCTAAATAACTAACCACATGTTCATAGGGGACTTACACTATTTATAAATGCAATTTATGTAATTTGGAAAAACTTTATGTAGCCTAAATGATTTATGCGTGGCAGCCAGGTAACTAGCTTAACATAAGATTTGTTAGGGGAGGTTAAAGTTGTAGTTTGTATGAGGGGAAGTGTGCATTTAATAATAATGTCAATTTACTTGTATGACTTCAAATAACTTGATTTAGTTCAGGGTAAACTTGGAGACAGTTAATTTAAGGGTGAAATCATTTGAATTTAGCATCACTTGTCGGGTGTCATTTTAATCCTTATTCAATTTGCCAACTTTTTTCTCTCTTGAAGTTTCTTGGTAATTTTGCGGGCTGAAGTTTTATTCGTGTTATAAGATTTACTTGTAGTTTACATCCTCGGCCAAGAAACTAGGGGCACGACAGGCTGGCGCTGGGAGAAGGTGAACAATGTGGGGATTTTTCAGGGAGTTGCAGTGACGTACTTTGAAACTGACTGCTCTCCAAGATCACTCTGCCAACAGCGGGAATTTAATTAAATATAAATATATCTATTTTAAGTGAAATATTTGCTTAGCAAAAATAATAATACATCATTAATTTTTATCAACTTTAGTTTGCACAGGTTGTAAAGTGTAATTTTGTTTGTTTTGGCCTTGGTGAATTGAGAGTTCTCGGATGTTAGATGGTAGGGAACTAGTTCCCGCCCGCCATCTTGGTGGCTGGCGAGAATGAGTTCCTTACCCCAGTCTTCTTACAGTCAGTCTGTTGGTAGGACGTGTTTTGCAGAGTAGAGTAAGGAAAGGAAGTGGCACAATGAGAGCGAAGTGGAAGTATCGCGATAGGCATCGCAGTTAATTAACTGTCTTAATTATTATTACTCTCAAACAGTTGTGGTGATTCCGCAAACCGTAGCAACGGTGGTTGCGATGTAGAGACGAGTTGTATTCTTCTGTAGTTGAACTTCATTTTTTTTGTTTCCCGCGCCCGAGAACTCGTCACATCACAGCCATTATGTGTTAGTCAATATTTCGGCTGCCACGCACATTTTATTTACAGCTGCATTATACTCAAATTTTTTTTGGAATTAAAAGTGATGTAACGGCCAGGAACTTCACCTCTTTCATTTCTTTAGGGCTCGAACCCACGAACTTACCCTGGATTTTTAAAAGGTGTTCTACCGGCAGGTGTTAGGCCGAGAGCAAATGTGGACGTGCGTTGCACATAATTCTTTAAATTAATACAGTATATAAACTATCAGTACCAACACACCTTCAATCACCAATTTTAGGCAGAGCACGGTTATTAGCACTGTGAATAGTGCATTTCAATGGGAAACAAGTTATATTTGCAGAACCGGTAAAGGCAGATAAAACCAAGTGTAAACATAACCTCATTGCAAACTCAGTTGGTACAGTTTCCCAAAGGGGTAGCTAGGGCTAGTTGTAACCTTCCTTCTAAAGAAAGGTCGCAGGTAGATGTCAAGACTGAATTTCCACGTTTATTTAAGAAACTAGGGAAAGTTAGAGGTGAAAATTGAACTTCATAGGTTCAATCTACCCCTAGAGTTGTGGCCATACCTCTTTTGGGAAAGCTGAAAGCGTAGTTGGATAGTTTGAAAAAACTCGACATAATTGAGCAAATTACAGAACCAACCGAATGGGTAGTGCCCATTGTAGTTGTTCCTAAACGGGACACTGTCCGCACCTGTGGGGACTATTCAGAACACAATTTGTGTGTTCGTAGGCCTCACTTTCCCATAAACAGCATGGAGGTTACATTGGCACAATTGTCTGGGGCTAAATATTTTTCAAACATTGATGCTAATTTGAGTTTCTACCAAATGACACTGGAGAAAACAGTCAGTTACTCACTACCTTTATTACTCCATTTGGAAGGTACTGCCTCAAGAGGCTTCCATTCAGCACACTGTGTGCTCCAGAGTACTTCTCCAACAAAAATAGCTCAGATTTTGGACATGTTACAGGGAACCACATTCCATGTTGACGACATTCTAATTTTTGCGCCTCCTATGACTGAACACGACACCATATTGCGAAGGGTTCCGAGTAAATTGCAAGCTGCAAGTATAACGATAAATGCAAAAAAATGTGAGTTTGGGGTGACATAGGTAACATACTTAGGACACACGCTCAATTCACAAGGTATTTCAGTCGACCCTGAATGCATTAAAGTGATTCATAACTTTCTAGCCCCTAAATGTAAGCAAGAAATTCAGCAGTTTCTGGGTCTTGTAAACTTTGCAACGAGGTTTGTTCCCAAAAAATGTTTGCTCTCCTTAAGGACGGGATGGAACTTGCGTAAGAAGCACCACAGAAGAAGTCAATTTGTCAGGTTAAAAGTTATTGTCTCAGGTATGTAATTTAGCGTAGGTACTTTGATCCAAATAAACAAATAGTGGTAAGTGCAGATGCTAGCTCAAGAGGCCTCGTGCAGGAAGCGAACGGGCAATGGCAGATTGTAGGTTATGCGTCCCGTACACTTTCAGACACAGAGAAGCGCTATTCAAACAATACATTCTAGGTTTGCCAGTTGTACTAGAAACCGATCATAAACCACTTCTTCAAATATTGCACACAAAACATATTGACGATCTTACACCGCGTCTGCAAAGATTTCGCTTAAGACTAATGAGGTACTCATACACAGTTCAATACGTCCCAGGAAACAAATTGTTGGTCACAGACTGTTTGTCAAGGAGTCCACTAGAAGGGGTGACCGAGGCGGACGAGAAGTTTGAACAAGAAGTTGAGGCTTTTGTAAATCCAATTATTCTATTTACCCAATCAAAGATAAAGTTCTATCGAACATACGTACTGTAAGGTACTTGGCCTACCCACCCTATTTTATTTTCCAAATTTGTTTGTTATGTGGAATTATAGCTTCAGGTGGGCATAAACATAAACGTAACCATAAACCTAATTTCCGTAACTTTAAAGGATGTTTACATGTGTTTTCTGACGTCAGCATAGGTCTGATAGGATCTTGAGATGTTTTGTAAGCACTGACTGTAGAGGAAAGTAAGCGAGAAGCAACCTAAGGGTAGGGCGCCCGGCTTACCGGACGTGTGTAGTGCGGCAAAATCGCCGAGAATGAGTGGATCAAGAACCTGTGGGTATTCAAATAACAAGGCTGGGACTTTGCACTGTTGACCGTGCAGACCGCAACGCAGCAACTAAGCCATATTTACTCCATTGTGTCGCTTAAACTGGAATTTTGTCTAATGAAGAAATGCAATCTTGTAACCAACATTTAAATTTACTTAAATTTACAAGCGGTGGGCTAAGCCGATAGGGAGGTTAACTTACGTAATTCTGGTATGTTGTTTAATAGGCGAAAGCATTCAAAGAATAAGAGATTTGTAATTAATCGTTGAAGTGTGTTTGTTGTTTATGTCATGAGATAGGCAATCTTGTAATATCGACCTCTTTGTAAAGTGCAAGATTTTCCAGAGATCGCTATGCGCGATGGACCAGCATGATGTCGACTGTTAGCACTTAAAGGTTGAAATAGTAACTGAAGTAATGTAACCTAAGTAAGAAATATCTGTTTCAGTAGTTTTAGGAATGCTCCCTAGGGGTAGAATGCGAATGTGAGAGCCTACTAGAGGTGGACTATCTATGGGGAACTTCCAGCTAGCGGGGTAGGGAAGCTGGAGAGTTTTCTTGATGTTTTGGATGCTGGAGTGAGCGGAGGTGTGCGAGATGGCGGCACCTGCGGGGCCACGTGCTAGTAGAATCTCTCGGCATTGGTACTAAGGCATCAAAGTTTAGTGGTGACGGGAGCCTCAGTTGGCGATGCAACTGGTTATGCATCACCTGATTTGAATATTTAGGGAATACAGCATAACTTCACGGTGAAGCCCACCGCGTGTTGTCGGATGTAAGTGTAAAACTGTACTGTACTGGTGGAACGAGTAAAAGGTGATAACAACAAAACTGATTTGTGAGTGTTAATGAAGTGATTCTGTAGTGCTAAGTTTGACCGTTTTTTCCACTTACAGGCCTACGACGCTGGGAGGACTGGTTTTCGTGCATGCCGAGGTCGTGATCTGAGCTAGAGCCGAGGACGATAATATATTCAATTTGTTTCTAACCGCACAAAATAGAGAGGGAGAGTAGGCACAGATGGTGAAGTGCAAGTAGTTAACCACTACAGTACGGAGCAGGAAAACGACCTGGTATGCAAACCAATAAAGTCTTACTGTTTACTAGGTTGGCCAGACAAGAGGGACGTTCCAGAGCACATTCTCCCATATTGGCAGTAGACATGAGATTTCATACAGTGACTACTTACTACAAAAAGGTACTAGATTGATTATACCAGCCTCGCTCCAGTTGTATTGTATGCAATGTATTCACGCAGGCCATTTAGGGATCGTAAAATATAGAGAATGGGCAAAAATGTCAGTCTGGTGGCTGGGGTTGTCTTCGCAACTGAATAAAAAACACTATTCAAAATTGCCCTAACTGTGTACAGGAAAGGCAAAACCCTAGACAAACTTTTCTGCAAGCAGAAAGACCCTGCAGGCCTTGGCAGATAGTAGCAACAGACCTCTTCAAGTGTGACATATGGTATCTCATCACTACAGATAATTTTTCCCTGTATTTTGAGATCTGCCCCATAATGCGGATGTCAGATACAGTTGTTATCAGCTACTTGAAAATAATTTTTGCTCGTTTTAGCATGCCAGAAACAGAGCCGACAATGGATCCCAATTCATTTCCAGTAATTTTCAGAACTTTTCTCAGACATATAACTTCCAAGTTATCACATCATCTCCTCACTATCCTCAGTTGAACGGGGGTGTCGCTGCAGCAGTCAAAGTGGCGAAAAAAATTATAGAAAAAGAATGAGGATATATCTTTGGCTCTTTTGTCGTATCGTATAACACCACTGGAGTGTGGGTTCAGCCCAGCAGAGTTGCTTATGAACAGAGAATTGTGATCAACACTTCCACTTCTTTCTCCAGCACTGGAGGAGGTAGTACACCACGGGGTAGCTCAGGATAGAGAAACCTCCAGGAAAGCAGCATAAGCTGCTAATTACAACAAACAACACAGGGCTCAGGATCTTCCAGACCTACAGGTGGGAGACAGGGTTTGCATTACAGTCCCTAAGAGCCTATGGTACCATCACACAAACTGGGCTACAACCCCATTCCTATATAATTGCAACTCACAGAGGTGACTACAGATGAAACCGGTGGCTTCTAATTCCGGCACCATATGCAGAGACCAGTGGTTGGATGGAGGGAGGTTGCGAAGGTGACAGCTACCCATAGGGTAGAGATTTGACTTCAGATGGGGAACCAATGAAGGGTCAGAGTAACACTTATAGACTCAGTAAAGGGGAGATAGTATACAGTGAACATGAAAAAAGGGGCTGAAGGAAATTTGAAAGATTCAGTATTAGATGGATCAGGTCAGGAAGGGTTTAAAGAGTTTGCAGGGGGAAATGACAAAGGTTTCGAAAGGGTTCCAGGGCGAAATGATGAGAACAGACCAAGGAAAAGGAGCAAGATGCATACCTGGCTTAACGACTATGTTTGCTAAAAGTATATGTAATTTTGGATAAACATAGCAGACTTAATTAACACAACTTTGTGTAATGCACTTTGAATGCAGTATGTGACTTTCAATTGTGACGGTAATTGTAAGTTAAGATTAGCTTTGTGTAAACATAGACGATTGGAAAATTGTACAAACTTTGTCTCTTGAAATTGTAAAATAACTTCGTGTAAACTAAAAAAAAAAGTGAAGAGAGATGTTGTGTTTGTGAGGTACTTATTGTAAGGTTAAGTTGGCAGCAGAGAGCAGCTCAATAAAGAACACGACACAACAAAGATAGAAGGAGCTATCTGGTTGCGGTAGACTGTTACAGTACTCTAAATGAATTAAGATACTCAACATATGAAACAAACAAGCAAGTGAGGTGATTCAGAAGATGAAATCTCTGTTTGCAACAAATGGTGTACTGAAGGTGGTAAACATGCCCTTCAACTCACATCTCTACAAGCATAGAGCATGTAACATGACTGGAAGATAATTAATAAAAATAGGAGAAATCACAACACAAACCCTGGCCGACCTCCTCCCCCTTCCCACCACGTACCTCTACCAAGGCTTTGTGCTTTTAATACAGTATTTGCTCTCAAGTAAAATGTGTAAAAAATTACACTTAACGGCACAGGACTAAGTTACCTTTAAACAAATATCAATTTGATTAAATATTTATTTCAAAAGGATCATTGTTAGAAAAGTGTTCGGACAAGCATTGGCTGTCTTGCTTACATTGACGAAACGCCACTGCCCCGTGAACTGAATTTTGAATGCAGATCTGTCATGTTGAATGAGGTTGTGCACTTTATTGTGTGTAACTCAATACATTTTTATACGATAAGTGACACAAAAAGATGTTTTACCTGATGCATTTACCAAACAGAGCAGATCAATTTTCACATTGAACCGAAATGGGAGCTTGCATTCCTGAGCTTTTTTTGTCGTAACCAAGACATTTTTGTAACTGAGACCTTCATTTTCTAATAATGATAGCTGTCCACTGAAGTCCAAGTACTTTACTATATCTTCCATCAGCTTCAGCAAGAGAACACACCTCGAAGACATGACCTGTAAGTACATACAGGTCTGCATTCATTAAACATATAGACTTTCAGTCTGTATACAACCACATTAGATACCTTAATATAGAACTTATTTTGTAGATATATAACATAAGAAAAATTGACTTACACAGATTTTTTGGATTAGTATTAGTTTACACCAAATGATTTTACAACCTGAACATTCCTAAGTAGGCTATTTCAAACACAAGCAAAATAATTTAAGCATTTAATTAAGGGAGAACATCAGTCACTGTCACAGTTCAATTTGATTTTTCCTACAATTTTTATTTTAGAAAAATTTGTGTACAATGTGCAGAATTTTACTTGTTTGACAGTTTGACGGTAACAAAAATCACATTCTTTTATAAAGCTTAAATTGGGAATATCGTACCAAAAGTAAATCTTAACAAAGATCTTTTCTACACCCTCACAAGCTAAGTTATTAAAAAAAAGATTCATTAATTCTGAGCCCTAGTCTTACAAAAGTGGTACAAAAAAAATCATGTACTAAAGTAAAGTTTTACAAAAAATGATATCTGAGATGGTGATGGACATTCAAATCAAACAATTTGGTATAAAAAAAAGTATAACGTAGGAAGATAGCCAAACAATAACTTGTCACTCAACTAACAAAGACTTAAAGTATTACTTTCATTGTAAACATTGGGATAAAATAGTTTTATATACATTACTTGGGCCATAAATTATAATTAATGTTGTATTCTACTTCCCAGCTGTCAAGGTGGTAAATAAATTTGTATACTTTTGAAGGTATTGAATTAGTATGCAATCTTCCATTTGCCATTTCACTATTGATTACGCACTTTGACATAAATACTGTATATTAGGTCAGAATAGTTGCAGAAAGTTGGCTCAAACTGTATTGAAATTAGAACTGTTTGTGCAATGTGATTATAATGACTTGTTTCGTAGTAGTACTTAATTTAGATTTGCATACTGTTGTGTATTCAGTTACAGAGGTCGGCAACATATTATGCTAACAGAAAACAATGACGTTAACCAGATATGGCGGGACTAGTTTTGGATGCTATTGTTCGATGTATTGAGTTTGGCACTGCAAGTAGTAACCGTGAGCTATGGAACTACCAATACTAGCCGTATGTGTTGGGTAGACACCACATTGGCGACGAGAGATACGAGCGTACGTGTTGGGCAGCGTCGGGCGCCAAAACGAGTGAGTCGTGACCCATAACCTCCGATGGCGTTATGGAATTCTTTCTGGGAATTTGTTTCCGGGCGGAACACGTGGCAAACGTACTCAGAACGGCTGAAGTACTGTTTCGCGGCAAACACAGTGACCGAAAAAGGAGAAGACCCAGCAAACACAAAAAGTACTGACCGGAGTCGTCCCAACTCCGGTAAAACAGAAAAACAGACAGCGGCATGCGTTAAAATGTATTTTATATTTTCTTCAAACATAAAATATATTTCCTCACGAATTTACAATACATAGTAGGAATAACCAAAATCATAGACAATATATTACTTAATCATTTCAGTGCATAAATAAAACTGAAACGTACTTTCACACTCCCCCTCAAGTTAAATTTGCAAGTCCTTAATTTAACTTGAACACATTAATTTGGTATTGCACAAAAATTAAAGAATATTAAGTTTGTTTCTAAAATACACAAATTTTTGAGGACACAGAGGTTTGGTGAATATGTCACCAATGTTTTCACTTGAACACACGTACTTCAAATCAATTTTGTCTTTGTTCACCATGTCCTTGATAAAATGCATTTTAATATCTACGTGACGAGATCTTTTGCTGTTTTCAAAACTTTCTGCCATGCTGATTGCATTTTTGTTATCTGTGAAGATCACAGGTGATTCAGTGAGTGATTTGTTCATGTCAGCAAGTACTCCTGTCACATAAATCAAATCAGCTGTTGCACTAGCACATGCTACGTACTCTGCTTCTGCGGTGGATAAAGCAACTCCAGACTGTTTGTGGGATGACCAGTGTACTACATTTTGTCCGTGAAAAATTACTAGTCCGCTAACACTCTTCCTGTCGAATTTATCACCACCCCAATCTGCATTTGAGTAGGCTGTCAACTTGTTTTCTGATGAACGGCGATATGTCACTGTCAAGTTTTGTGTCTGCTTCAGGTAACGCAGTACTCGCTTTGCTGCTGTCCATAGCTGTTGAGTGGGTTTCTTGAGAAACGTACTAGAAATGAAGTGGCATATGCAATATCTGGTTGACTGACTGTAGAAATGTACATTAAGGATCCTATTAGCTGTTGATATGGGACATTCTCTAAGGTGGAATGTTCTAGGTTTGTTTGAAAGTTAGTTTCCATAGGTGTTCCTATGCCGTTGCACTCTTCCAGTTTGAATTTCGTGAGCATTTTGGTAATAAACTAAGATTGAGCAATATATAAACCATTTTGTGTATAATGTATTTTTGTTCCTAAAAAATCTTGTAGCATGCCCATATCCTTTGCGTTGAATTCCATTTTGAGACTTTCAATAAGCCGGTGGCAGTTATAATAACCTGTGACTAGTATGTCATCTACCCACACAAGAAGTCACACATTATCACCATTATAAAGACAAAAATCTCTTGATGATCTTTTCATTCCTTGACTCTCAAGGAAGTTGTTGAGTCGTTCATTCCATTTCCTAGGAGCTGTTCATAAACCATAAAGACTTCTCTTCAAGCGTAGGTATGGTTTATCACTGTTCATTACCCCCTGTGGTATTTTCATGAAAATATTGGTACTTACATTCCCATTCAGAAAGGCGGTTGGGATGGATGTCTAACTGCATTATTTTCCACTCCATTTGTAATGCAAAGGACATCAAAAGTTTAACAGAGGACATTCTTACAACTGGAGAATATACATTGCAATCAATTTCTTCTTGGTAACCTTTTGCTACTAGTCTTGCTTTCTTCGTTCCGTCTTGTTTGGTTTTGAATATCCAACGTGTATCAATGGCCTTTTCTTCTTCTGGCAAGTCATTTGGTTCCCATGTTCCATGTTTTTCAAGTGCCTGAATTTCATTTTCGATAGCCTGACGCCATTCTGAGCCCATTCTTATTGCCTCTTCATATGATTCTGGGTCTCCTACACAAAAACAGTATGCTGTGTAGAGTTCATAATCACTGAATTTGGTAGGAATTTTGGTCTCTCTTCTTCTGTCAGTATATTCAGAATCGTTGTCGTGGGTGGGGGTGAGGTTTTGGGCGGTGCAGGTCACGGTGGTAAGCCGAAACCTCTCGGCGTGAGTAGTCTGTCGGCGAGGGCGCGATGGCTAGATGGCGGCGTGCTCCACTCCCAGGATGCACTCCCGAAGCGTCGACCGCCGTCTTCCTCGTCGGACTCTCCCCACCCAGTAAAGGCTATTACGAGGGAAACTAGCGCTGCACTGGAGGTTGTTCTTCCACAGTAGGTGTAGCCGAAGGTGGAAGGAAAGAAGTGGCAACAATGGGGTGCTGATGCCCCAGACAGGATAGCACGGAAGTGCTTGGGTGAGGAGTTGCGTCGGATGAGGGTTCACAAGGCGAGGATGGGGTGGAGACGGAAACGGGTGTCGAGGAGGGGGTGCTAAGAAAGGCTGATCCACCAGGGGACTGTAGCGCCAGCCGGACAATGGCGTGGCCGTTGAGGGGTGTGCCTCGTCGAACGGCGGCGGAAACCTCCCTCTGGATCCAATACACTCCTGTCTGCGGATCCCTAACCTCCAGTGCCTTCTGTACCAACCTGGCAAACTCCTGTCGGGCCCTCAACTTCCTACCTGACCTCTTAGGCATAGCCTGACTGTGGTTCAGAAGAAGATAGGATGCTACGGCTAGCGGCTTGCTGGAAACTGGAATCCCGTAGGATCGCTCGTTGTGGCATGAAAAGCCTTAATGCGGCGGCTCTATT